>JAVSBS010005759.1:8760-23258 GCA_033124195.1 Coracias cyanogaster | reverse complement strand
GCTGGAGACGGACTTTTCACAAGAGTGTCCAGTTACAGGACAAGGGGAAATGGTTTTAAATTGAAGGATAGTAGGTTTAGACTAGATCTTAGGAAGAAGCTCTTCAGTATGAGGGTGGCAAGATGGTAAAAGATTGCCCAGAGAGGTTGTGGATGACCCCTCCCTGGAGTTCTTCAAGGCCAGGTTGGATGAGGCCTTGAGCAACCTAGTCTAGTTGAGAGGTGTCCCGGCCCATGGCAGGGAGGTGGACTAGATGATTTCTAGGGTCCCTTCCACCCTAAACCATTCCATGATCTTTGCAGAAAATGAAAAAGCTAAGAAACAAAGGAAGCGCAGTTGTTGTTCAAGACTTGGTCCTTTTCTTCAACACAGCATGAAATAATAGTTTAGGCATTAGAAATGAGCATCAGTATCACTCATTTTTGTATGCAAACTGTATCAGTTTTAATGGATTTCTTGGGAGGACTTTTAGTGCAGCTATCCACTGTGTGTGTAAATAATCATAGAATGGTTTGGGCTGGAAGGGACCTTTAAAGGTTCTCTAGTCCAATCCCCCTGCAGTGAGCTGGGACATCTTCAATGAGAGCAGGTTGCTCAGAGCCCCATCCAGCCTCGCCTGGAATGTTGCCGGAGATGGGTCTTCTACCACCTCTCTGGGCAACCTGTGCCAGTGTTTCACCACCCTCATTGTTAAAAATTTCTTCCTTCTATCTAGTTGAAACCTATCCTCTTTTAAGTTAAAAACATTTCCCCCTGTCCTGTCACAGCAGACCCTGCTAAAAAGTTTGTCCCCATCTTTCTTACAGGCCCCCTTAAAGTACTGAAAGGCTGCAATAAGGTTTCCTCAGAGCCTTCTCTTCTCCAGGCTGAAGAACTCCAAATGACTGTTCATTTTTAAGCAGCAAGACTGACTAGGGGTGGTGGGGAGAAGGGCTTGATTTATTTTATTCTATTTATTTACATATTTTTACCTCCCCTTGAGAGGAGAAAGATGGGGAGGAAGGCTCAGTGAAAGCATTGCTGCCTGTACAGGGAAATGTTTCATTTTGGAATCCAGCCCTCGTTCTTCTTTTCCTCAGTTCTCTCAATTGTTATTTCTCAGATACCACTTACCACAGTGTTTAGTAAGCAGGCAGGTATACTTTGACATGTGAGATTTTTTTTTTCTTGGGGGGAGGGGGGGGGATACCACTTCTTTTTCTTTCCCTTTATTAGCCTTTCTTGATACTCTATATAGGATTGGCTATGTAGCAAAGCTAGACTTGCCTCTGACTTTTCTGGACAGAGGTGTATAGAGTGGTGCGTGTGGACTCCTCCAGCTTCTCTCTCCATAGCACAGCGCTCCTCACCTCTCCGCGTGGCAGCTGGCATCACTGGTCCCTCATAGCTGCACAGGGCTTACAGGCTTGTAAGGTTCTGTTGCTTCTGAGCCCTGCCCTTTCCATACTGGAAAGTCTAGAGGCAGAAGTAATGCACATCTTTGTGAGCAGAAACTTAATAAGGAAATTCAGTTTCTACTTCAGTTGGCAGACATCGGATACTGGGCAGATACAAAAGACATCTGCAGTTGCAGTGCTCACAGCAATCTTTTTTACATACAATCTCTGAGACTTCTCAGAGCTGTGACCAAAGAAATGTCATACCTGACGCTGTATAGGGCTATTTCTCTGGCTTCTTTCATCCATGAAGCAGGCAAAGAGACCTTTTTTTGAGATGGTAGTGCTGTTTCTTGCAATAATGATCAGCAGGGTGTTCTAAGAGGCTTCGCAGTGATTAACATCGCTGAATACACCAAACAGGGCTGTTCCATAGTGTACCTGACCTCTGCAGTTGAGGCATGAGAGCATCTTGGTTCATTTCCAGGTACAGGCATGCCTTTCTGCTGTGGTCAGACTTCTGAACTGCTGAACCACAAATAAATATTCAGGGTTTTTTTTTTTCTTTTAATTCCCTTTTTAATCTTCCTTTTACCTTTCTGTCTTCTAATTTTCCAAAGGCTACTGTTCATCATACACCAGGAAAGCAATTCAGTGAGAGCAAAGCTGTAGCTCAGTGGTCTGTAATATTCTATGAGAAAACTTCCAAGCGAAGGAGTAATACCTGGTGGCCAGTGGTTTTGAGACATCTAATCATAACAAGTCAGCAGCTGCACCAGTAAAGGGCCTTTTAAATGTTGATGTAAAAACGTAAGAATATTGGCAAATGTAACTTTCCTGTCATAAGAAAATCATAGACCTTGAAATGATGAAATCCAGTTCTCCATCTGGTGCATATTTGTGAGGAATCGGGTCAAAAAAAGAAGACAGTAAGTTCTTTTAAATGCAACAGCAAGCTAAATAATGCTTACCAAAGAAAAGGAGGGTGTTCATGTTCAAGTACAGCAAACATTAGAGGTTAAACATAAAATAATTAATTTCTCTATTTTTCAGTCTCTGTAATGGGAGCCTGAGACTTCTGTCAGATTTTTGCCATAACTTTTGAAAGTGATGGAGTTAGAAGCCCTGCATTGAGAATAGTCACTTCCACTGGATTTGATCCACAGAATCATCATTTTGAGCTCTATTTAAGTAATTTCAGTGTTAGTTTTGGGTTTTTTATGATTTACCCATGTATCATTTCTAATTCTGCACTTGTGTGCTTTTTGCATTGTGTGAATGTTGCATGTTGCCACTTTTTCTGTGCTTTTAAATAAAAAGAAGCTTTGCAAATACTGACACATCACTACGCTATCTAGTAGCTTATTCAATAAATGTTATGTAACATTTATTAATGTTCATGCTTGCAAGCCAGTAGTGAATTGCAGGTGCAAATACCATTGCAGAATATTCAGCTGAATATTTTTGCAATATACTATCTAAAGCAGATGATGTAATGTCAGATCAGTAATATATTGGACCTACTGAACTGGCCAATGCGCAAAAAATGGCATTTTATACTTATAAAAGAATTTTGAAAAGATCTGGTATTTGGGTACATTTGATGTATAATGCTTGCGGTTGGGCACTTATTATGTATGTGTTTTAGGCTGCAAGTAGTAGGGGGTTTTATCAGTTTTCTTCTGCCTCTAAATTGAGCCATTGCAAGCAACAAAAGAAATGCTTTCAGGTAGCGTAATGCGGTGGTGAAACATTGGTAGCTCTGTGTGCCAGTGGAACGTGCATGGGTAAGTATATGGCTACTTTCCACAGCAAACTATTATTTATGATCTGAAACTGGACATAGAAGTGGGGGGTGTAATGGAGATTTAAGAGAAGAGATCACATGCTGAGGCTGACCAGAGAACTGCTTAGCAAAGTAGCTGCAGTTACAATACATAAAAGCATCTCTGAATAGTCTTTTTCCTTCCTTTTAAGGGGAGTATAAGCATACTACTGGTAGAGAAAAGACAGGACAGGGAGGAGAGAGATAAATTGGTTTTGTTGCTGCTTGATTCAAAGGTCAGTGAAAGAGATTGAGAGATCCTGACACTGAGCTAGTTTGCTTAGAGCCCTCTGATGTTGCTGTTGTAAGGTTGCTGAAGTCATCACCAAGTGCTTGTGGGTCATTGTTACCGTGTCTGTATGTGCTATAACTTGTGATACCTAAAGTAAAACTGATTATTTTTAAGCAGTCTCATGTGGCCTGTGTATTCGTTTGCTTTCTCTGAAGGCTGTCATTGAAGAAATAAACTGTAACCCAAAATGGCCATCTAGCTGGGAAACTTTGGCCCATTTCAAGAGTCTGAAAGTAATGGGGCTATGAAATCCCACCTCTGTGAAGTTTTTTTCCCAGGCATAGGAGAGCCCTGACCATCTGATACCATGTGGCACCAGTACGGCAAATCCAAACCCAGCAGAGTTCGCAAAGTGTCTAACTGAGGGAGCGCTGCCCAGGGCTGTGGCAGAAACACGGAATGTTTAAGTGGGTGCCCTATGTTAAAAAGTTTATAAGCATAGATTTCAGCTTTACTGGCCTTTGTGCAGTGAATCTTCCTTTTATTCCTGTCTTTAGGCTGCATTTGTATCAAGGTCGCTGTACCAGGTATGTTGTCTGTCTATCGTCCACACAGGCCTTCTGTGTAAGTCAGCTCCCTGAGTTTTGTGTAAAATAAGTAGATCTGTCACTAAAGCAGAGAAAAGCACCCAGGCCTGAATTCCCATCCCCTGGAAACCATTACTCAAGTGCAGCTACAGGCGGAACATGCTGTGGGGTAGTGACTGTTGTTACCACATGGATGTTTCAGCTATTGCTGAACAGTGCTTGCACAGCATCAAGGCTTTCTCTGTTTCTCACTCGGCTCCCACAGTGAGTAGGCTGGGAGTGGGCAAGAAGAGGCTGGGAGGGGACACAGCCAGGACAGCTGAGCTCAGCTGACCAAAGGCATATTCCATACTGCACAACATCATGTGCAGCCATAGGACTGGGCTGAGTTTTGCGGGGGCTGCTGTAGCTTGGGGACTGCCCTGGGTATTGGCATAGCTGGTGGTATGTGATTGCTTTTGTATCACTTGTTTGTTTTGTTTTCCTCACTCCTTATCAGACTATTTGTATCTCAGCCCACAAACTTTCTCACTTTTGCCCTTCCAATTCTCTTCCCCCATCCCACTGGGGTGAGTGAGGGATCATCTGTGTGGGACTTAGTTATCTACTGGTGTTAAGCAAACCCAGCCCATTTTCCTGGTCCTGTCTCCCTGGGCAGTGTACTGGTGCTTCATTTTGGCTGGTCCAGCTCAGGGCTTTTGGTGACTTCTGCTCTGCTGTGGATTTCTTGGCAGCAACGGGACACTTGCCTGACTTCATGAGATTTTTTTTTTTTTTTCTTTTTCTTTTTTTTTTTTTTTTTTTTTCCTTTGGCACCACTATCGGTTTTTCTGCAGCCAGGAACTTTTATTGCCACTTCTGCAAGGGAGATTTATCAAGCAGATAATCCTGCTCCCTGAAACGGGGCCTGAGAAGCTAAGCCAACCTTTCTTCCTCATCTATGGATGTACACTGGTTCACTGCATTGTATTACTGTAAACTCTGTGATTCATTGTCTCCTATGCGTTTAACACATGTACTCTGTTAAATGCAGTGTTTGCATGATTTGTTATGAACAGAAACTGTTTGTAAAGCTGCGTTCCGCTTTTCTTTCCTTTTCTTTGTGTTTATTGCCCACGTTTGCACTATACCCAGACTATCAGTAAAAGACCTGCATCTGGTCCATGTCTCCTCCTGCTCCTCAGCCACTGTCCTGGCATCTCTCACTTTCATGACAGTGTTATGACTTCTCTTCATCTTTACAAAAACACTGACAACTACATACTGAAGCCTGAGTACCAGCCCTACAGAAGCCTAAAACTCAGATTATTTTGACTGAAATAGGATGAGTTACCCCGTAGCAATTCACAGATGCCCAAACTTAATCTATGTGGGCAGCTAGTATGAACTAGAAAAAGGTACTCTGAAGCCCAGCTAAGCAACATTATTGTCCTAGGATGAGAACCGTGATACCTTTGTGTATTGGTTGAGAGTCTGATCCTTGCATTTTCAGAAATGCCCAGCCACTGAGCACTGGACACAGGCTGACAATTAAAAAGAGAATACTTTTTAATGGCGTAGTTTATGCCATTAAATGGATCAAGTAAGTGCTGGACATGAGATTTAGATATTATGTGCCATACGCAGACAGACTTCAGAGAGTTCTCTTGTTATTTTCAGGGACACTACATGGCAATGACATCATTTAACATGACTATTTTCTCCTCTCCTGAGTCAGTTCCTGATGCAGAAGATAGATTGTATCTCTAGGGCAGAGGACAGTTGCAGGAGTGTGTCATCAAACTGCCAAAAGGCTCAGTTTGTAGTGTGAAGTACAGAAATGATCATGCAATCTGACTAAGCACCGTGCAGAAACTTAAGAGATACTTGCAGGAAATAAGCAGTGGGAGAAAGATTTCGTATTAATGAGGAGCATGAGCTAAGCATCTGGCACTAAGGGAGGTGGCCCACAAATTTCCTTTTTCTCCAGCATGACCCTGCATAGGTGTATCAGTGCTATCCATTTCTGAGAGCATTGGGCAAACAGACGTTCTAAAAACTGGGTTCCTTATTTTAGGTACTTGTAATGTAGTTTTGAGACATCCATTTTGTGAATTCTGGGCTGTGATTTCTTCCTTTTAAACTAATGGTAATTTAACTTCTGCTGAAGCAAGCATGCTTGCTACATTGAGCTGTGTGACAGTAATTCCCTTTGGGAGCACTGGAACTGTAGCTTTCCCTGGAATAAATGTACTGAGGGAAGACTTGTGCACAAGTCTTGTGTACAGTGCCCTGTACTAGGCACCGGTGAGGCTGCACCTCAAATACTGAGTTCAGTTTTGGGTCCTTTGCTACAAGAAAGACATTAAGGTGCTGGAGAGCATCCAAAGAAGGGCAGTGAAGCTGGTGGAGGCATCTAGAGAATGAGTGTCTTATGAGGAGCAGCTGAGGGAACAGGGGTTATTTAGCCTGGAGAAAAGGAAGCTCAGGGGAAACCTTCTTACCCTCTGCAGCTACCTGACAGGAGGTTGTAGCAAGGTGGGTGTTGGACTCTTCTCTCAAGTAGCAAGTGATAGAACAAGAGGAGACAGCCTCAAGTTGTGCGAGGGGAGGCTTACGTTGAATATTAGGAACAATTTCTTCACCGGAAGGTTTGTCAAGCACTGGAGCAGGCTGCCCAGGGAAGTGGTGTAGTCACTGTCCCTGGAGGTGTTTAACATGTGTAGATGTGGTGCTGAGGGACATGGTTTAGAGGTGGACTTAACAGTGTTAACGGTTGGACTTGATGATCTTAAAGTATTTACCAAAAAAGGTAAATGATACCACTACTTCCTTGCACCCTTACTGGCCCATATACTGTAAACATCTAAAATGACATAATATATTTCAGGAAGGGCTTAGCATATCCAGGGATTATTTCACTGGCTCAGGACTTTTCACAGTAATGGTTTTCCCTAGGAGTTATCCTAAGTTTCCAGCATTTGTTGTTTGAGCTGATCATCCCACCTGTGAGGAAGAGCATGTGTCTTCTCTCTGTAAAGTAGCTTTACCAAATAGTTTCTTGGTGCAAATGGAAATGTACAGTAAAGGTGAACCCTAAAACTTCTTCCTCTCTTTCCTTAAATGATTAGTGAGATTGTTGCTATAGTTCTAGTAAATGTTTAGTGTCCTTAGTGTAGCGTCCTGTTTCTTATACTGCTGAACAAAAAGGCACCTGGCCTGTAAGACTTCAGATTTTGCATCAGGTATTTGAGGACATGTTTTTGAATAAAAGGAAAGAAAATCTGGACCTTATTAAAAGACAGAGGAGCCAGTGCAGTCACCACACAAATTCTGCTTGATGAAAAATGTATAGAAATCCAGAGCCAATTTCCTGGTGTCTCCTTTGCATGGTCTTACTTTATTTTAGATGCTGGGGTTTTTTGTTGTGGAAGCTAGGCTAACTCAATGTCTGTTTCCTACTTAATGCGTTTTCAGCTTGTTCTGTGAGTTTAAGTGATAAAAACAAGTCATTTAATAGATGTCCTTTGAAAACAGGTAAGTGGCTAGAGGACGGGTCCCTGTCCATGCTGACGGGAAGTTGCAGCAGAATTTCCCCTTTTTGGGCATCAGTGAACCCACGCTGATGTCCCTAGAAATAATTTTTCTTTAATTCAGCTGCCTATGGAACTATTTGCTTATTGTTGAGCTGCCTGTGGATATATCACAAAACATAATTTGCTGTTTTAACACTATTCACACGTTGTACAAGCAATTCTTCGTGTGCAGATGGTTTACAGATAGGTGACTGAAAATTTGCAATTTATTTTATTGGTTAGTTTCCCAATTCACACGGTATTTCCATTTCCTAAATGTAACTGCCTTAGGGAAAGCACTGGCAACATGAATTTCCAATGCACGATTGCATTGTCTCAGAGTAATTGTGTAAACCAGAATTTACTTGGAGCAAATGTTAAAAAAATAAATGTGGACTTAAAGTTAACTCTTCAGAGGATTTATCGTTCATCAGAATCAAATGCATTCACTCATATTCAAGGAAACCAAACATAAAAGGACTCAAATAGCACTAACTGGAAGGTATTTAGAATACAGATACCGATAGTTTCCCAGGTGCATTATTTGATTTACTCTTAGCCCAAATTTTATACTTGGGTAATGAAACTGACCTTTGTTTTGTGCATTCAGCTGTTCTCAAGAATAAAAATGTAGTGGGAAATACGGTCTGGCTACATCTGGTAGGCAGTCAGCTTGTGTTATCAGCAGTTAAATGGTTGAATACATTATATGGTGAGAATATTCATTGCCTGCCTGAGAAGCTTGGTTTTGCTTTTGGTGGTTTGTGTATTAAAGAAAGGAAAAAACCTTGGCCAGTAAGAAGACAGTGACATTCAGCAGAGTATATAACATGCTGATAGTAATTTGAATTTAGGATGAAGCCTTACTTATAAACTCCAAGTGGGCAATGACCTTGGGAAGGAGTGAAAGGCTTAATGGTCTGTATAATAGCGACCACCTTAGCTTTTGGGGGCAATCTGTGAGTAGCTGTTCTCCAAACCTTCTCTTGTCTTCCTCTGCCAAATGCCTGCAGCAGAACCCCACAGAGTCTCTGCAGCTAGTTCTGTCTGTACCTGTGAGGAAAGATAGATGTTCCTGTAGTAACTTTCACATTTTTTTCAGTTGTAGTGTACTAATAATAACTAGATGCTGCAACAGTTGCTTGTCTACTTTATAATGATCTCGCCCGTGTGGTTATTCTGTCTTTAGTAGCCTTCTTATTTATCAGCGGATAGCTTAATCTTCTGAATGAGGGTTGCAAATGCTCTGCAAGGCAGGTGCTGGCTAATTGCATGTGTTTGTCTCACAGCTGCCAGCGTTCTTCTGTCCAGCTGAGCACATCAGGGTTCATCTGAACCATGACTGTGGTCAACAACAGCCCAGAACAAGGGGTTGCTTGTCCCACTGTGGTGACAGTGAAACGCCACAGGGCAGTGCTGGCTGTTTAACAGTTTTTGATGATTTTGTGTAGCACAAGTGCTGAACAAAGCACAGTGAATAAGTGACATGATGTAATGCATTTTCCAAGAAGCCTAGATAAAAGAAAATTATAATAAATCTCTTCAGTGAGTGTGATGTTTTTTGGGGAGCTCAGCGGGCTGTACTCTGCAGCCTCCAGCAGAAATGGTACTGCATTTCTGGTAACAATGTACTTATTCCATAGTGCAGAACCGCACTCAGAATATGAATATGTATCTCAGAATAAGAGAAATATCATTATATAATCATGTTTAGTCACTTAAAATGTGTTTCTTCCGTAACTGCCGAGTTTTTCAGTTGCACTACAAAGGCTGGTGCTTGCAACAGCAGTCTTGTACAGGCAAAATAAGGATGCAGGCTTAATTACTTGCTGCACTAATTAGTACACTGCTATAACAACACTTGTTTGTAAACTGGAAACCTTCATTTAATAACTAAGTTAGACTTTATTTTGATTCTGTGTTTGAATGTTGTAACTTGCAAGAGCTTTCAGAAATAATCCTGTACAGGCAGTTCAGATTAGAATGTGGTGATACTTAATAACATGTGGAAATACTTTAGTGATTGTATGACAAAAAATATTAAATGAGACACTTAATGGCATTGTTTGGGTGAAAAGTGTTAATGTGTGTGAGTCAGAGCACACACCCTCTGGCTGGAGCTTACAGCACACACAGAAGTGGAGAAGATGCCTTTGTGTTTGAAAGTAGCTGCATAAAGAGAGGGTTGACCCCTTAGCTCATCTTTCAAAGCAGATTTTATTTGGGCTAGGGGATTTCCCGGGTGGAAACCCTGTAGATCAGGAAGCAACAAAGATGATGATGCAGGGCAGGTAACAGCAGCTAGCTGTTACTGAAAGGGCTGGTGAGCTGTGGTTCGATTGTGCAGGAAGGAGTTGGATCAGCATGTGACAGCTTCTGATCAAACAGGTCATGGATGCCTTCAGAGTAAGGAAAGAGTCGAGCTGTATCCAAGCTCTTTCAGTGGGAAACTTATTTTGCCAGTTGGCGGAGACAACCTGCATCAGTTTTTAACAAGGAAGTAAAGAAAATAAAATCTGGGTTTCTCCTCTCCATTCTGGTATATCTTTTCCTACTAGGTGCTTGTCTTAAATGAGGTCCTTTCCAACTCTTCTGCCTGCCACCAGTGAGCTTTTTTTTATACCTCATGTCTGGCTTTGTTCCTTGCAGTGTTCCTTTCCTCCTAGCAGTGCCCCTGGTTTGGAAGGACAGCTGTATTCAGTAAGAGCTCCATAACTGTGTCCTTAAAGTCCACCAAAATCAACAGTGTTTTTCTGAACTTGGATCTTCGATTTTCTCACCGAAGCAGGGCAATGACATGATTCTGCACTACATGGCTACAGCTTTTATAGCAACTATCACATATGCACAGAGAGCATCCAGAGAACAAAAATTTTCAGTAAGAAAAACTGAGGCAAATAAATTCAAATAGGGAGAAAATGCAATGAAACAAAAGGGGAGGAGAAGGCTAATTAGGTGAAAATAACAGCAGCAGCAGCGAGTCACGTTGAGATACTCAGTCCAAGCACTGTCTTGAGTTTGGAGAACCCTCTTCTATCCCAGATCTCTGAATTTCCCAAAGCTGTCTTCAGGGGATACATCATATATGTTACAGACTTCGCTCCATCTTTTATGGAGATAAGTAGGACTTTCTGCAAGTAGTGAACAACACAATTAAAAACATAACAAACGTTTTTCATGTGAACCATGAGGCAAAGATACAGGGTTCTAAGGGGGCCTTTTCACAACCCCTGAGCTCCCTGCTCATAACCCAGAGGATTAGCTCTAATGTACAAAGTGCCCATTGTATTCTGCACACATACGGTTCATGTATATTTCAAGAGATGTAATGGACTGTAGTAAGTAAATGGCACAATTACAGACAAAGCCTATGGAATATGTCTCAGAGAGGATTTGAGCAATAAACCGTCACACTGTTAACTAGCATATTCCATGTTGTAAATAAAAATGCTTTGACACTCAAGGGAGGGCTGTGAAAGCTTGACAGTAAATTTTGCTTAAGCAAATACTGCAGTTTACCTTGTAGGAATATTCCTTGTGTATAGTTTATGCAGTATTGAGAACTGCAAAGTCCTACAGTTCTGCATTCAGCGGGAAAGCTGTTAAGAGAGTCTCCTCTATCATTTCCTGTCCTCTGGAACAGGCTCACCATGTCACCTTTTCTTAATTCTCCAGTTTATTTTTCTAACACCCCCTGTGGCCTTCTGCTGTAATGCTGTTTAATTAAAGTCTGATAAATATTTGCAGAATTGCACCTTTCCAGCAAGCTAGTGCAAAACCCAGGGCTGTGAGTCAGAGACAGAAAAGGAACACTTTGCACAGTGGAGTTTTATCATTCTGTGGCATCTGTTATATAGGATATCCACAGATAACCTGTCAACTAAGGCTGCCTATTTAATTCTCCGATAACGATGCTGAGAAAAAATTTCAATAATGTCCGTCAAGGACCCATTTAACAATTCTGAGTGTCTTCTTTCTCCACTATGCCATGTGATTTTATGCCTCTAGGACTCTGCAACTATCATGAGTTAATGCTTCCCCTGCGTTTAGGTCTTTGTTACCTCATTCAAGTTATGGCTCTATACCATAGTATGCCTCTTTCAAGATACCTACTTATTTTTCTTCTGCTGCATTTACTTAACATATTTGTGCTTAATGGAAGTAATGAACTCATTACTATCCCATTTACAATATTGCTTTACTTCATAAGATGCTGTTTTGGTGGGGGTTTTTTTGGTCAGATTTCAGGCTCTTTGCAGACACTTAGGGTTCCGCCAAGGTCTCTTGTCCCCCAAGAAGCATGGGACTTCTCGGGTTGGAAGCAGTGCAGTGCTGCTAGTCTTTGTGGTCTGGAGGAAAGTCCCACCTGCTACACATCTTGTTAATTAAAATGAGCAAAGAGACACGGGCGTTCCCACTTCAGCAGGTGCTAAGGCAGAGGCTGAGAGCCAGACAGGAGAAAAAGTAGTGGAAAACATTTGTCTCAAAGAGCTAGGTGTGACTGTGGAGGACGTGGAGAAGCAGGAAAAAAGAAGAAGAAGAGGAGGAGGAGGAGGAGGAGGAGGTGGTGGTGCTCAGCTTTTCATTGAGGTAAGTGTAGTTGGCTGTGTGAGTGCTGGAGTGGAAGAAGGCTTGTTGCTTTCAGCACAGGGCTCTTGGTGGAGAAAGGAGGGAGAGCATCTGGTGCCTTGCTTATCTGCGTTGAGAGGTGAGGGTGAGTCAAGGGCTCAGGCTGAGCAAATGTCTTTGATTTCTATGAACCTTCTGGAAGTTGCCCATTACCTAATTTAGCTGGTAGCTCTATCAGTGAGAGGAAAATTGCTGTTTCTGAGGGAGCGGAAGGGGAAATCACTTTGTTGTGAATGCTTGTTGCCATGACACCTCCCCCCAAAGTAATTTAAGAAACAAACATTAAAATGTTGAAATGAATAAAGAACTGAGCAGTGAGAGGCAAAACTTACATCTTTAGGTAGAAGCTTGCAGCTTCCCTTTACTAAATCATGTGGAGTGTTGTGTAGTCTTGAGCTGTTTCTGAATGTTTGCTAGAAATTAAAGTTCAATAGTGACAACCAATTGAGCCCCTGCTCCTGCAGTGAAGTGTGTGTTAATGGAGAGCCTTAGAGTCTGGCGTGCTCTGTGATCTTTAGCAGTCAGTCTAATGTGTAGCAGTACCTGTGACAGTAAATAGAGATTAAAAGAAATGACTATTACTGAGGCAAGTAGGTAGACATAAGACCACTGTGGTCCTTAGTCTGTGTGTAGTCCTGAATATTTTTCCCAGGATGAAGAAATGGCCCTTCAAGAGATCACTGTTGTTGGGTAAAATGTGTTTATAGTGAAATAGCCTTTGGATGTGATGTTGAAATGAGCTAGCATAGCTGGAAGACTGGTCAGGCTCTTTACATCCACATCTTACTCATGTAATTGATGCACCTTGCTAAAAAGTGCAGTCTTACCCATTATTTTGTGCTTGTCTCAACAGGGCCTGCATTCCTTGTCCTTTAGAGAGGCTGGGAGCACAAGGCCTGCATAACTGGGCCTTCGTTCTCTTTTTTTTTTTTTGTATGTAGGGTAGGGGTCTCAAAAACACCCAAGTAATTGAAGTATTTACTATACCTTTTCAAAAGTGATGTGAGTCTTGGGACTTCCACTGAGATGTAGGTGTTTTAGCACTTTCCACAAACTTGAACCCTCAAGTTGTCACTTATTTTCAGAAATGGTTCTGCTCTAGATGAATAGAGGGTTGCAAGGAAATTTTTTCTTTTTTTCATGCTGTTTTCTCCCTTAAAGCAAAAAGGATGCAGCCACAGTTGGTGATCCTGAGGCTATACATAAACTTGAGGTAAAAGAGCAACTTCTGGTAAATGAATTTATTTACAGCATTGTTGGAGATGCCAAGGCAGTGGTGCTGCATAGCCAAATACCTTTGCCCTTTTTCTGAAGGCACTGTTCTGTCCATTTACTCAAAATATTCATGTGTTTGGTCTTCAATGTGAACAGCAAAGGGTCATTTTCTATCGTTATAGGTGCAAATAAGTATTATTCTATAATATATGAAACTACCTACAAAATTAATGCAAACCAGCAACCCGAGGTGAAGGATTTTCTTTTTTTTTCTTCCTGTCTATGCCAGCTCCTAGCCACAGGTGATAGAAAGAGCAGGTCTGTATAAGGGCAAGGTTAAAAAATCTAAAACCTGAGGTTAATCTGTCAGGTTTTAGGGTCCTGGAGGAAGCCAGGGAGCTCCTCTGCTGACTGTACATGGCAGCTGAACTTGTGGGTCTCTGTAACTTCATACAGATGTATAAAAATGTTAACCCCTTTTGGAAACGGAGATGAGAGCTTGTTGCCTTAGGACAGGATTTGTGCTCAGATATCCCTTTTGTGGCCCCTCCTTAAGACATAGTGACTCTATTTCTGCCCAGATGTGTGGGTAGTGCCCAGGCAGTCTGTGAGCAGGGAATGCTTGCAGCAAAAGGAAAACTTTCCAGAGTTCATAGACTTCAGAAAAACACTAAAATGAAGAACAGTTATCTCTGAGTAACACCCTACCTAGAGATTGTGATGCATTTTGTTTACCTTGCTACAAGTGAAAATAAGTAATCTTTATCAATGTCTGCCAAATGGCATATGCAATGAGAAGAGAAGGGAGGATGAGACATTCTGGGAGGGACTGGCGGTCAGAGGAGTACAGCAGCTTTGTGCAATGCACTTTGGGCTACCTGATCATCAAGAGCTGTGCTTTCATCATCTGTGACATGCTTCACCAGGAATAGTTTTGGGTTTTGTACTCAGTATGAGTGCAGCTTGCCAGGTTACTGTTCAGTGAAGGGCCTCTGAGTGGGAAAGGTTAAAGGAATAAAATAAAAGGTGAGAGTAAATGTAACAGAGCAAGGGCAAGAGATAAGGAGTGGGAAGTGGCAC
>JAVSBS010005758.1:0-11125 GCA_033124195.1 Coracias cyanogaster | reverse complement strand
GCTCCAAACGCCAAAATAATCGCTTGAGTTATGCGCTCACGTGACTGGGACACGTCAACCTTTTGCCCATTTTCTACAGAATTAGTGACTTGGCCGGCCCCCCCCACCCCCCAGTCCAGTCCCACGAATTCCCTCATCAGCAAATTCTCCCAACTTTCCCGGGCAGAGGATGCTCCTCGCTCCCTCCCGCCGCAGCTGGGGCTGCCTCGGCCTTTGAGGACTTCTGGGTTGCTTTTGCTTGATATTTTTATTTTAATTTTTGTTGTTGTTCTTTAATCTGCCTTTTCCCTTTTTGAACCCGAAGGCGAAGGAAGCCAGCAAACCCTAACGAGGAGAGCGACCCGCAGCAAGCAGCATCCAGCCAAATAGCAGAGACAACGGAGGGGGGGAAAATAACGGGTTTGGGGGACAGAGGTTTTCGGCCCCCCCCCCCCCCCTCCCAGTGACGGGGCAGCGCCCGGAGGCCCCGGGGATGGGCTTCTCGTCCCCCCCACACACCCCGGAGCTGCTCCCGGGTTGTGGCCGCTGACCCCGGCACTGAGGACGCGGCTTCTACGCTCCTCGTTGCTTCCCGTTTTAATCCCCACCCTCCTCCCCCTCCTCAAAAAAAAAAAAAAAAATAAATAAAAAGGGGAGAAAGAGGGAGGGAGGGAGAAAATTAGGATTCCAAGCTTTTCCCCCAGTGCCCGCCCTTCGCCTCCCGGGAGGACCAGGCACCCACGTTACCGCCGTGGTGGTTTCTGTATGAGAAGGAAGAAATTTGGGTATTTTTATTAGTTGTTTTCTTTTTTTTGCAGTGATACTCGCCTGAATGCGGGACCCGGCTGGAGCTGGAGAACGAGCTGGGCATGGGGGAGAAGGGACCTGGGAGAAGAAACGAATCCCATTTTACCTGCTTCCTTCTGATCATTCATTAAAAAAACTAAGAGTTTCTGAGGAGGGAGCGAAAAGCGGGGCCAAGGAATGGTGTTTCTCTGCTTTGGGGTGTTTACACCGCAGCTTTATGGTCTGTAGGGAAGGGTGCGGGTCCCACCGAGTCCCGCAGCCTCCCTGCCCAGGGCAGCTCTGCTGGCACCCACACAGCCGAGCCAAAATCCCCGTTATTGGCAGAGGATTCGCTCCCTCACCCTCATCACCATATCAAAGGCTTCTCATCCATCCCGGGCTCTTCGTTAATTTTTAATTAGGCGGGAGAGCTTTGGGAACGGCGATGCTTAACGCAGCAGAGGTAGAAGCGAGGAAGGTTCCAAATTCTATTTGGAACACGGTGCCGGCGCCGGGACACGCGGGTTTTTCCCAGATATATCCCATCCCTACGCCCACCAAAGCCCTGGGCAGAGGGAAGAACCTCCCTAGAGGAACAACCCAAAGAAACGCGGCTGTTCGATGCTCATCGCCCCCAAAAAAGCCTCATCTCGGGGCTCCTGGATTCACCCACCGCAAAGAGCTCCCAAGTCTCCCCCTCCACACTCGGGATCAACTGGAAAAAACGTCCGTTTTGGGGAGGGTGGCAGAAATTAATACTAAAAGTGTGGAAAAAGACCTCCCCTCTCAAATCCCCTGCCCCAAACCGAAGTGGAAGCATCACCACCACCCTATAGATCTATACGGTTAAATTTCAGAAAGTGTCCATTAATATCAATTTACTTCAATGAGAACTTGGGTTCTTCATGAAGTTGATGATTTATGATAAAATCAATTAAATTACGGCCACTTAGGGCCTGCGGTTTCTTCTCAGATTTCATTCGCCAACAGATCAAGCGCTTGGTAAAAAAAAAAATATATATATATATCAGGTTTAGCTGGAGGCGAGTAAAGGTAATTCTGAAGCGGAGGAAATTTAATGCAAAGCAATTGTCAGGAAAAAAAAAAAAAAAAAAGAAAAAAAAAGAAAGAAAGAAAAAAACCCAACAAAATAACAAAACAAAACCCAGACGCTTGTGTATCCGAGCTCCTGCTCCCTGCCAATATACCAGTTCGCCTCGGGAAATATTAGACACCGAGTCAAAACTTTTCCAGTTTCACAATATTTGAGGACATTTTTAGAACTGGCAACTTGTCCCGAGGTCTGAGTTATTATCTCGCTCTAAAGGGAGAGGAGCCAAAGGAGGACAGAGAGCAACAATAAATACATATATTTAGAAAAACTTGCCAGGTCTAATTCGATTTCTCAGAGGGTTGTTGTTGGTTTTTGTTTTTTTTTTACCTCCATACAAACGATTTTCCTGTCTCGCTCTTAAAATACACATCGGGCGAGGATGAGGGGCGGGGGGGGGGAAGCAGGATTTGTTGTTTGTTGTTGCTTTTTTTTTTTTTAGCCAGAAATGAATCACACAAGCCCATAGAAAATAACGCACCCGAGATTCCCACGCGAAATCTCCCCCCTCCCGCCGTTTCCCTTTCAATCCAGAAACTACGTTTGAGCGAAATGACCCATTTTCGAGGACACCGTCCCCCCCCCCAACCCCAACCCCACACCCAGACAAACCTTGAACCTTTTTAATAGCCTGATATTTCCAGGCTCGGACTCTCCCCCCCCCGCGCCGCTTTTATGCCAAATGTTAAATCTCAATCTTACCCATTTCGGTCAAAGGCACTGTCCGGCTAAAAGGAAAAGCAGCTCAACTAACCAGATGTTTGTTAGTCACATCTGGCCACGACACCCAGACCTGGGGAGGGAAAAACCCTCTCTGGATATACACAGAGCTTGGGAAATCTTTTTTTTTTTTTTTTTTTGTTCTGTTTGTTTATTTTTTTTTTTTTAGGAGCCCTTGTAATTAGGGTCTGCTTCAAGTAAACAAAAAACTTTGTAGGGCCATAAATCACCATCACATACATTCTTCCGTTTAACACCCCGCTTTTCCAATGGGCTTTTGTCGGGTTTTTTTTTTTTCAAACAAGAGAGAGGTGCTAAACCTTTAACAAATGTGTCCCGGCCAAACTTCGCGGGGAAATACGCGCTTGGAAAGAAGCGGTTTGCGGCCAGTCTCGCTTATGGACCCTGCGAGATCCTTTTTTTTGTGCTCATCTTCAGCTTCCCCGAGGCATCAGTCTTAATTTGCTACCAGGAGAAAGGCAGCTCCAGCTCCAGCTCACGGTGGCCGGTGGAGGAGCTTGTCAAAGCTTTCGGAGCAATTAATTACAGGCTCCCAGCGCCGGAGCTGAGAAGGTAGGAAAGGCAGAGCTGCATCATTCCTTTATTTATTTTTTTTTTTTTTTTTCTAACTTCTTACCTGCGATACTGTCCGACCCAGGACTTCGAGAAGGCGGCAGCGAAGCCGGATCGGGGTGAGACGAGGAGCAGGCAAATTAAGGAGAAGAAACTACTTTATTGCACCCGGGTGGATCTTGCTGACAGCTTTCTCGGACGGTTTGGATATTTATTTTTTTTTCCCCCAAAAGATGGTTTGATTTTTTTTTTTTTTTTTTGGACTAGCTCGATTCAAACGGAGCTGACTTGACGTGGAGAAAAAATAGAAGCTCTTCCAAAACAACTTAAAGTCTCGCAAGGATGCAGCCTCCGATAGAGAGCAGAGGGGGATGAGATGGGGGTGTTGGAAAAGGGGGGTTGCGTACACGTTCTCCCTTAAAAAAAAAAAAAAAGAAAAAGAAAAAAAAAAGAAAAAAGTCCCCCAAAAAACCTCCCCCACTCCCGAATCCTTGGTATCTATCTGGAAAGCTGTTTCTCTTTATAAAGACTTAAAATGTTGCAAGACGGTTATAATACTGAGTGACAAGGGGTGCTGGAGAGAAGAGAACCAAATGGATTCTGCTTTTTAGAGCCAGTAGGAATTGGCCAGCCTTCAATGTCAGGATTCAAAATTGATTCCATATGTCTCGGCCGGGGAAAGGGGAAAAAACGAAGGGAAGAAGGAAAGAGAAAGAAAGGAGGGGGGGGGGAGAAAAGTTACACAAAACCCACCCGGTTTCTGACTTTCTTTCACCCCCCACCTTTCCCAGGAGACGCGGGTAAATGCCCTGTCACTGAATTTTGCCCTTTTTCAGGGGGGATTGAGGACTCTCGCCTTTGGAGAGCAGAGAGGGAGAGGTACCAGTAGCAACAACCCGGATCCCGGGGGTTATTTTTAGACTCGGCTTAGCTGGAGCTGAGCTCAGCGCGGGGAGAGGAAAAACCCAGCTGGATGCTGGTGAAAGGGCGAAGCGTGCCATGGCTCCCAAAAACCAGAGGGAAGGGGAGGACAAAACCCTCCCCATCCCAAAAAAAAAACCCCACCCCAGGCTGGGCAGAGGCGAGCGGCTGGAGCCGGGGGCGAGTGAGGAGCTCGCAGGTCCCGGGGTGGTGGAAGAGGGGCTGAGGATGAGGGTCCGGTCCCTCTTCTCGCCCCCCCTTCCCACGCCCCTTCCCAGCCGCCCAGCCCAGAGGATCGCCATTCCCTATGGATTTCAGCAGGACATGCTCGGGGAGAGTTTGACCTGAAGTTTCTGAGGTTTCTCTCCTGACCTCTAGATACCGCTGCCAATAAAGCGCTGATACAGTTCGCATTGGGTCGGACATCAAAAGGAGAAGAAATAGCAAGGAATGAGGATTTCTCCTTAACCCCTCCCCTCATATCCACGCTAAACAAAAAAAATTAAAAAATAAGTCAAATCTCCACCGTCGCCTCTGATTTACAGCCTTCCTTTTCAACTGGGATGGTTACGCGCAGGGAAGTGTTGAAATGTGGTTGTTGCCTTTTATTTCTTTCCTCTCCTTTCCCTCCTCCCCACAAAAAACGAGGAAAAAAAAAAAAAGAGAGAGAAAAAAAACTTCAAAGAAACCCTCCACCGCTCCCAAACTTTTGCCTATTTAACTGAAAAAGCCACCGAGCTCTCCCCTTTTGTCTTGCCTGCCTGGGACTCGTGTTCGCCTCCCTTTTTCAATATGAAAATGAAGCAGCATCTTTGGCACCGGCTCCGGGCCCTCCCCTCGGGCTCCCCGGACCTCGCCTTTGGGGTGATGCCGCTTTGGCCCCCGCCGGAGCCACTTCGCTTGAGCAGCAGGAGCTGCCCGGGGCTGATGCTGGGGAGCCGGGCAGGGCAAACTCTGCCTGAAACCCCCTTCCAGGGGAAAACAAACCAAAAAAAAAGAAAAGGAAGGGAGGGGGAAGCTCCTTCCACATCCCACCCGCTCTCCCACCGCGTCCACTCCGCGCCTCTCCGCGCCTCAGCCACAGGTCTCCGCGTTATCCTCCTCGGTGGCTCTGCTCCGCTCCCTGGTCTCCACGCTTTGCAGCTCTCGCCCTCCGTGATGCTTTGATCTTAAATAACTCTCTCCTACCGTTCATAAATTATGAATTAAGGTGCCGTTGACTCATATTTACAAGGCTAATAGCTTCCTCTTTGGGAAGAGCCCGGGAATGGCTGGCCCGAGAGGGGAAGGGAGGGAGCTTGCTTTGGGGATGGGATGTGATGAACACGGATTCGCAGCGATGGTCGAGCAGGAACTTCTGACAAGGTGACAGGCGAGGAGAAAGGCTTCTGGCTCAGAAACGAATGAAATGGCACTTGCTCGACCTGCCTGAATTTGCTTATTATCTCCTCTCGCCTCTCGAACTCTATTTCTGCCACTTGTAACTACGAGGCACAATAGCTGGTTTATCGGGGAAAAAAAAAAAAAAAACAACCCACCAAACTCGGTTTCAACGAGTTAATAAAGAACTACTGCTTAAAAATGGCTAAGGAACTGTTTGCTCCTTGTTTTCCGCCGGTCTGGGAGAGCAGCGAAGCTGTTGGGCTGGAAGAGGCGGCTGCGCGGAGGATGCGCGGAGGATGCGCGGGGCAAAAGCTTCTGCGCCGGATTTCCCTTCTCAGCTCTGACCCAAGCCAAGCCCTTTCCCTGGGGTCACCGCTAATCGCGGGGAAAAACTGGGGTTTGGGGAGGATGGAGCTGACAGGACTGGAGGGAGCAGAGCTCTGAGGATCTGAGGCAGAGCCAAGGAGCGAGGCGATGCTCGGGGGGTGTCGGTGCCCTCCCGGCCCGGATCCTGCGCGGAGGGGTGTTGGGCATCACCCAAGCCCCTCTCTGCCCTGGTCCCCTCCCACAGCCCCCGGCCAGGGACGGAGCAGGGCGGGGACCGGACTCTGCTTTGCACCGCCCGGCCCGGCTCCCAGCCTGGGTCTGGGGTCTCCTCCTGGGTCTGGGTCCTATCCTGGACCTGAGTCCTATCCTGGACCTGAGCTCCCTTTCCAAGGTTTGAGGCTCTTCTCACGAGTTTGGGAGTCTTCTCTTTGTTATGGGGTGCTCTCCTGGGTCTAGGTCTCCTCATGGGGCTGTTATCCAGGACCTGACTCTTCTGACTGAGTGTCTGAATTGGGGTCTGAGGTTCATATTTCGGGTGCTGAGCCCCATCCCGGGTGCGGGCTCCCCTCCCGGTGCCGGGAAGACAGTGTCCTGAGGTCGGGGCAGTGTCCCCAGCACGAAGGCTGGGCCAGAGCGACCCTCGGCCACCTCATCTCCTCCTGACATCTGATTATTAAAGGACGACACTCGCACAAAGGCGTCTGGACCGGGGATAAACAAAGCCCCGGTATTGATTTAAAGGGGGTTGCGGGGTGGCTGCCCCGCACCGAGCCCGCAGCCGCCCCCCGCCAAGAGCCAATTTCTCACGCTCAACATCCCGAGCCGACAGGAGATAGAAAAAAAAAAAAAAAAAAAAGCAACAAAATAAAACAAAATACCGCCGAACAACATGAAGGAGGGGAAGAAACTAAGAGAGGAGGGGGTCTGCATCCTTTGGAAGCCGCCAACTTAAATTAATCCGGGGCTTGACAGAGAATGATGCTGTATTTCTGGCTCAGTCACCGTCCCTGGATCTCCCTTAATATTTAATGAAAGTCGCTGAGTTGCTCTAATTTTGCTACATAAAGGTTTACACTGGCAGACAGAGTTAAATATCCGCGCTCGGGCGGGGTGAGCAGTGGCTGGCGAGCAGAGGGGAGGAAAGGGAAGGGAAGGGGGGAAAAAGCGGTGAATTCTCACCCGAGAATCCGGTGCGAACATTTAATCTTTGCTCCCGTTGTCAGTTTTATTGACTCCTCGCATGTTGGAGCTTGTAAAATATTTAAAAACGCCATCTCCCACTTCCTCCTTCCCTTTCAACACTCCCGGTTAGGACCAATTTGGTCCAGTTTGGGAGACGGGAGGGAAGGGCAGTGCCTGACTCCTGACCTCCCATCCTCCGCGGAAGATGCGCTCCCCGCGCTGGCAGCAAAGCAGGTAGGGGTGCCCCCGGCTTGGGACACACACCTCGCCCCCAAAGCCTCAGCCTGTCTCCTCTACCTCAGCGCCTTGCAGGAGATTTCCCTGTTGGAGCTCATCTCCACACAGGAATCGCTACAGAGGTTAACAGCTGCCCGCGGGCTCCTGCTGCTATTTAAGCCTATTTTCAGGGCTATTTCTCCTCGGAGCTCTGCTTTTCCCCAGGTAAATACCAGATCTAGGCTCCCAAATAGAAAGACAGCCCTTTCCTTCTCCAACTTTCCTCATCAGAACGTTATCTCCCCCCTCTCTCCATCCACCAGCTCCGCAGCCTCCGCCAGACCCGGGCGCTGGAAAGCCACGCAAAGTACCAGTTGCAGCCTCCTGCTAGAAAAGCACCACGAAGCACCCGCGCTGGGTTGATCCCCCTTTCTGCTGCGCTCCCTGATGACTGGGGGGGGGCTGCTGGGGTCTCTCGGCAGCGCCCCAGTCCCCGCAGATCCCCATTGTGCTGCTTCGGATGGACAAACTCCCCTCCGTGCCCGGGACCTCTCTCAGAGGCAGCTCCCCGGCAGTCCCCCTGCTGCAATCTCGATTTTTTTTTTTTTTTTTCATTTTTAAAAGTCAAATTTCCCTGTCTGATTTAAAATGAGGCACCTCCAGGAATTGTTCTCGCTTTCCTCAAGCAACCTGTGCCCGTTCTGCAGCCAGGAGTCCTGCCCGGGGGGCTGGGGAGAGGGAACTGAGGGGGAAAATGAGTTCTCGTTGAGCAAGGGATGCTGCAACGCGGGACTCCGAGCTGTAATTTTTAGATGAAGGTCGTGCTCTTTCACTAGGTTTATATGCCAACGAGGCGTTCCCGGTTTACCAAATTTATACAAATCTCTCCTTAATTGGTAATCACAGATGCTGTAATTTAAGACCCCCAGCTACAGAGCTTTCATATTAGCTGCTGATCTATTACTGTAAATCGCCTGAAATAATCAACTCCAGGGAGTGGGGCAGAGAGAGATCCTCGCTCGAAAATATCATCGCTTGCACATCATTTTCACTCGAGAAATGATTTATCTTGGACACCACTATAAACAACACAACTCTCTCACAAACACACACACAATGGCAGCCGCGCTGCTGCTGACATGTTTATTGTAATAAATCAAGAAAGGGGGGAAGAAGAAAAAAAAAAAAAAAGGTTGCGAGGAGAGAGAGAGAGAGGGAGAGGGAGAGAGAGGAATATTCCTAAAAATATCAATGAAATGCCTCGATGGGTATAAACACACATACCACCATGTGAAGAGAAATGGGAGGAAATGAAGACGGCTATTTGTCACATTTTACGACAATAACATTAATAACAAACAATAAATTTACATGGACATATAGACACGCTAGGAATTGGGAAGCCCCTGCTACTTACAATAATCCAGCCCTCGGCGTGGCTTCGTGGTTCCTGAGAATTGTTTTATTGCAGACTCCTCTCCCTCTCTCCTCCTCTCCCCCTCTTTCTCTCTCTCCCTCTCGCTCTTTCTCTCCTTTTTTTTTTTTTTTTTTTCCCCTCAGCTATAGGCTTGTTTTTTAAAGGACAGTTGAATTTCACGTCAGACACAAGGAGACCATGTCTGCGATTTTCCTGACGAATACATATCTATTCTGCAACCTCTGCATTAATTATTTAATGAATCACGTGACGGGGAAGGGGGAAGGGGGTCTCTCCGTTTCATACTCAAAGGACCACTGTGACCTTCCACCGGAACAGTAGTTTTTTAAAGAAGTTTCGAACCCAACGGAGCTTTGCTGGATGGACAGAGATTTCCCCCTCCCCAGGGCTGCCTGGCACGGCCGTGCCAGAGCTGGGGGGGTTGTGCAGAGGGCACCCACCTCTGAGCCACTTCTCTATTAAAGGGCACGATTTTAGGCTTATTTCTCCATCCTCTCTCCTGCCTGGAGCTGAGAGCGTTGAAACCCTTCTCTGAACCTCTCCTGAAGGTTGGCTTTGCTGGACCTTGGCTCAGCTAAGCCACGTCGTGTTGGGTTTTGTTGATGTTTTGGTTTGGGCTTTTTTTTTTTTTTTGTCTCTCCACGCTGAGATTTTGATTACGGTCTTGTCCTGAATAGCACAACTGTTCCAGAGCCTAACCCAGCCGAGAATATTTATACTCCTGGTTTTAAAGAGCTCAGCCCTCCCTTCGCCTCACTTCCAGGCCTTTTCTCCCCGCCGCTGTTATTGTTTGGCCAGCCTTTATTGCATTAAACAACCAAAAAAAAAAAAAAAATCAAATTTGGACTCTGAAGAGAGGCTGCCAAGTACAAGGATCCTAAGAAAAAAAAAAAAAAAAAAAGAGGGGGGGGTGGAATGAGCAACAAAGGGAGCGGTTGGGAAAGGCCGAAGCACCCTGCGGGCACCCAACGCGGGGGGGGCCCCACGGCCACAGGGACCGACTGTCACCCGAGAAAAAGCAGCGAGAGGAGCTTGAAAGCATCAAGACTCTGTCCCAGCACCTCCCAGTCTGCCAGTGCTGGGGCAGGGGGGGAAGAGTCCAGTGCAGAGCATCTCCCCCCCCCGCCAGCATCCCTACACTTCCATTGGGAACTGGGAACCGAAATTCCCCCCTCCCCTCCACCCCTGGAAGGGATTCGTATTTAAAATTTCAATTTAAAAATAATTAATTTTTTAAGCCTATAAGCTGGTTTTTTCCTCCCTTTAAGCCGAGCCTGGGGGGCGGGGGGGGGGGGGGGTAGCTCTGCGCTCCCCCCCAGTCAGAAAGGAGCGAGCGGGGAAGCGCTTCGCTTTCAAAAGCCCTCGATTATTTCTGAATCGATTTTATCGAGTGAAAGTGGTTGTCGGAAGAGAGACGTTTGGTCAAGGTGTGGGAGGAAGCGGGGGGAAAAAAATCCCATTAAAAGCGGCTCCCGTCGTTGGGGGGGGGTCCCACGAGGGAGGAAACTTCGCGTGGGGGACACACAGATTTTTGTATGGGAACTTCAGGTCAATTCAGAAGCCGCAACTTTCGCTTCGCACAACCACTTCTTTTTTTTTTTTTTTGCCTTAGTAATAAAACGAAGTGTCCGTGTGAATGGAGCCGGATAAATAAATAAAGATTAAAAAAAAAAAAAAAAAAAGGGAGAAAAAAGAAAAACAGAGCCCTCCCAGGCAGCAAACGGGGCAGTTCCCCCCCACCTCCACCTCCTCTGGCATTTTTGGGTTTGTTTCATGCAAAAGAAGCGCCCATTCCATGGTGTTTTGTGGGGTTTTCCTAGTTTTGTTGTTTTTTTTAAAGCCCCCAGTTCAAAGGGTCGGAAGCGCGGCCATAAACTGCGGCTTCGCCCCTCCGAGGTGCCGTGATCAAAGCCGTTTTCTTTCTAAAGATAAAATGAACGTTTATATAAGGGAGAAAGCGAGATTGATTTACGGATTTAAACACGCGGGTCTTATTGCGGATCATAAATCTGTCACCGGGGCTGAGAAAGCCCCAACCCGCTCGAAAGCGACCCAGCGCTACACCGGGGAGACCCCGAGCCCCCTACCCCGCGGAGAACCCCCCCTTCCCTCCTCAAATCCATGCATATACCGCTAGATATCCACCTATTATTTATTTTTCCTTCCCCTCCACCCTCCTCTCCAGTAGCTCCATCCCAGCGGCGTTGGGTTACGCGGGTTTCCTCACACGACCTCCCTTGGTTTGGGTCCAATTTTGGGACCAAAGGGTTAACAAAAGGGTTAACCAAAGGGTTCAACAGCCCCGCCGGGACTGGCTTTTGTGGGAGCTGGGATTGGGATCCCAGCTCGGAGGATCCCACTCGGCCCGACGGGATGCTCCGCACCGCTCCGCACCGCTCCGCGCAGCTCCGCGCAGGCAGCTGGGCACAGAGAGGCTGTTGAGAGCGCCGTGGGCAGGGGAGAAGTGGGAGGAGGTGGGGGGGGGGGGG
>JAVSBS010005757.1:0-12560 GCA_033124195.1 Coracias cyanogaster | reverse complement strand
TCACCACAGGCCACCTGAAGGAGTGGAGGGAGCTCGCGTCACCCAGCTGCCCTCCATCAAGTTCCTGCTGAAGGTGCTGAGTGGCTCCAAAGCTGTGAGTGTCCCTCCTGCCTCTGCTCCGCCCTCAGAGCCTGCTCCACACCAGCATCAGCTGCATCCTTCTCACCTGCTCCTCTTTTCCCTTTGCCCAGGCCACAACACTCTGTGCCAGCAGCCTGGACATGCTGCTCGCAGACCAGGCAAAGGTGAGCATTGCTGCCGCTGCAACCTCAGCTAGCCCCACCTCTCCCACGTGGCCAGAGGCTGATGCAGCTCAGCGGGGGCCCTTGCTGCTGCGCGGCTGCTGGCTGAGCTCAGGCTGTTGCTTGCAGGCTGGTGCAGAGCCGCGGCCACCTCCGGTCCCCTCCAGCAGCCCAGATGCAGCTGGGCATTTGGCTGGTGAGTTTGGAGAAGAGGCGGCCACCATGGCCCTTTCCTCCTCTCGGGCTGCACTGCGGCTGCTGCTGCCCTTCCTGCACCACACCTCCATGCCCATGGCTCGGTGGCAAGAGAGAGCTGAGAGCCCACGGACCGCCATTGCCAAGCAACTCCTTTCCCGTGTGCTCAGCGCTGGCGTGGACAGCACTGAGAAGGTGCAGGAGCACTCTCCGCCTGCTTCTCATTCAGGCCTTTTTGCTCTCTTCTCCTTGGCAGCAGGCGGCACCCGCAGCAGCAGGAGGATGGGGCTGCCCTGGCCCTTTGGGCGGAGAGGGACCTTGCCCACTGCAGATATGGCCAGGCCGTCAGGCTCTGGCAGCACCGGGGCTCTCTTTGGCCGGCCCCTGGAAGCCCTCTGCACCCAGGACGGCAGCCTGCCCCAGCCCATCCAGGTAAGCAACACTGGCCACGGGGGCGCGATCCTGCTGCCTCCTAGCCCTCCTCCCTATGCCATGGAGCTGGGGTGCCCAGCACGGGAACTCCAGGTGCGTCTCAGGAACAAAGGCAGCTCCTTCCTATGGCCCCCAGCTCCAGCTAGCCCTCCCTCCTGCCCTGCTGCAAGCAGAGCTAGCCACACATGCTCCTGCCCGAGGAAGCTTCACCTGCCCCAGGGCCTGTCTCCAGCCAAGCAACTGTCCTCCTCTGTCCCTTGCAGGACCTGCTGGCTCTCCTCAACCAGCACGGGCCATCCACGGAGGGGATCTTTCGGCTGGCAGCCAGCAGGCACGCCTGCCAGCAGCTGCGGGAGGCCCTTGACAGCGGCCTGCAGGTCCATCTCCAAAGCCAGCCTGTGCATCTGCTGGCCACCATCTTGAAGGTGAAGCCTGCTCACCTGGAGCCCTGCAGCTCCCGCCTCTCTTGCTGCTGATGGGTGCCTGCCAGAGCAGGAGCCCAAAGCAGCTGCCTGCTCATGAGCCCAAGTGCTGGGGATGCTGCCTGTGCTCCCAGCGGCAGAGCTCACAGCCTTACCCAGAGCCCTTGGCATGCTTGCAGGACTTCCTCCGCAACATCCCCTCCAAGCTCCTCAAGGCCGAGCTCTACGAGGAGTGGATGAGTGCCCTGGACAAGAGCAGCAGGCAGGAGAAGCTGCAAGGCCTGCAAGAGTAAGGGTGGCCAAGAGTCTGCCGGCTTGGCAGGGACTGGCAGAGGCCGGCACTTGCCCGCAAAGTAGCGGCCTCCTTGCCAAAGCCGTGTCTTGTGCCAGCCACCTCCGGCTGCTGTGGGCTGGCACTTTGGTGGCAAGAGGCACGGGAAAGCCTTTCTCTCCTTGCCGCTCTTTCAGCAGGCAGGGAGGGTTGCTCGACAAAGGGCCTCTTGCTGGAAGGGCACTGAGGGAGAAAGGGAGGCAGGTGGCTCTATCTGAGGGAAGGCAGCTCCTCTGCTGGCCACCAGGCGTGGCCAGGGAGCCTTCCTTGGAGTGGCCTTGGGTGAGATCAGCCTGCGAGGCCTGTGTTGACAATGCCTGCTTTCTTCACCTTGTGTTCCTGCTCCCTCAGGGTGGCCAGCAAGCTCCCAGCAGCCAACCTCCTCCTGCTGAAGAGCTTGCTGGCCCTGCTGGATAACATCAGCAGGAACAAGGCCACCAGCAGAATGACCGCTAACAACCTGGCCATCTGCGTGGGGCCAAACCTGCTCAGCCCCGGCGAGGAGCACACGCTGCCCCTGGACGTCCTGGCGCAGGTGACAGGCAAGGTACGCTGTGTTTCCCAGCCGGCTACAGCCTTCTGGGCCCACGCCAGCTTTGCTGCTCAGAGGGACCTGCTCGCTCCTCTCTTCAGCAAGCGCTAGTGGGGCAGCTGCCGGCAAGAGCAGCCCCACAGCTGCAGCTTGCTGCTCAGAAGCCAGGCTCAGCAGTGGGAAAGGCTGTTGGAGCCGTTTTCAGGCAGCAGCCTGGAAAGCAAGGCTTTGCTGTGTGCAGGTGACACGCCTGGTGGCAATCCTCATTGAAGAGCAGCAGGAACTCTTTGGCCACGAGGAGGCTGGTGCCTCGCTCAAGGACTTGCCAGCACCAGGGGCAGAAGCAGAGGCTGCACAGGTATGGGAGGGCCACAAAGAGCGTGACAACAAAAGCCTCCCCCCCTCAGAAGGTGGGACAGCTGCTGCACGGACAAGCAAGCTCACAGCTTTCCAGCCACTCCTCCCCAAGCTTATAGTGTTGCATTGGGTTGTTGTGACCCAAATGTAGGACCTGGCTCTTGGCCTCATTGAACCTCATAGATCTGGCCTTGTCCCATTGATGCACCCTGTCCAGGTCCCTCTGAAGAGCCTTCCTGCCCTCAAGCATATCTACACTCCTGCCCAGTTTTGTATCATCCACTAACTTACGGAGCTTGTCCTCAATCCCCTCATCCAGATAATTGATAAAGGTATTAAAGAGAACAAGCCTGGGGAACACAGGAAATTAGTAATGAGTATTCCTAAATAAACTATTTACTAATAATTACATATTATGTAAATTAATACATGCATACATTATTATGAATGCATGATTATGCATAAACAAAATTGCTGTTTTGGAATTGTTAATAATATAAACTAATAATGAATAAATATCCTTTATAATACATGATTACAAATATGAAGCTTATTCCTTAATTAGTTGTCAAAATCTAATCACACATTTCTCTTCCTCTCCCTCAGCTCAGCTCACTGAATGAGTCAGGCGGGTACCAGCTCTGGTGTGAGGGGAGGGGAACATAAGGCTGGGAACAGAAGGAAGGTGGGATTGTGGCAAGCGATGACTTAAACCGCTTTTCATGAAGCGTTGTGCTGTAGCTTGCACCAGCCTTTCATTTCTGAGGTGCTGACTTGGGCTATGTGTAAGGAAGCACATCCAGCTTCTAATGAAACCATGACAGCTACGCAGAGCCAGCCCTTCAAGTAAGGCCTTTGTGCCTCGAGAGCAATATCAAAAAATAGCAGGTGTTTGAAATGTTCTTGCTGAAGTTGCTCCACCTTTCTGTCATTCATCCCTGAGATGAAGATACTAACATTAACTTGCCTCAGGAATCTTGTGAAGAAAAAGCTGCATTTGTGAAGCACCCGTTACAATAAGAACAACATAAAAACACAGGAGAAAATCAGCTAAAATATATTTCTATTCAGCACTGCTTCAGAATGGTATATATTGAACAAAGCCCAGGGCTACACATGAATAATGAGGATTATAAAAACTTTAAAGTAACAATTCAATAAGCACCGTTCATCTTGCACACATTATTTATCTTCTGCACTGAAAAGGTTGGGGGTCTGGTGAAAAAATAAAGTATTTCTGTAAGCACAGGAATTAAACTGTTCTATGGATTTGTGCCTTGAATTGACTTATGAGCTCTGACTCAACGCCGCTTTATCACTGTGGAATTGATATGTGCTCTCCCTGTGTGGTTTCTCTGACTGAGGGATGAAGTCAAGGGTAGTCTGGGGATGAACTGAGTTTCTCCATTGTAGCCTGGACAATGCAGAGTTTGCTGGTGTAGATTGACCTGGAATAATGCCAATGAAATTACTTGTTTCTTGTTTATCCCAGGACTGATGAAGACTTCGTGATGCTAAACAAAGATCTCATGAGTTTTACCAGGAACCTATCCTTATTCTGACATCCTTGTAACAGTGATGAAGCTCCTCTCCTTTGCCATAGCTCTGTACTAAAGAGTTTCTTCTCTTTCATCTGTTTTTAAATCCTCTCAATCCAGTGAGTGCTGCTAAGGCAGGACTGAGCTGGCTCCTTGTATGACAAAATGGTGCAGGACTTCAGCATGGCAGGAACATGGGACACAACTATTGTACATTGGGTATTTTTAGCAGGTTGAATTGCCATGTTTGCAGCTGTGAAGTGCCGAGACCTCAATCTAGGCAGTGGTATCCAATCAAGATGATCCCAGAACAGAAGAGAAAAATTAAATTCAACTGCAGCAATGCAGAATAGTATATCTTTGGAAGGACTGCCAGTGCCAAGTGCCAATGGATTTATTAGGCAGTAATAAATTTTCTGACAGTGCTGACATAAAAAGGTATTTTTGCCTTAAAATATTTAGAGTTGAAGGTTAAAGGTAACAGACAGATAGGTAAGGATCATTGGTCCAAAATATTAAATGATTAGGCAACTGATGCTGTTGAAGTGACTCTGCTGTCTAACCATTTTAACATTCTTCAGGTAAATGACTTTTAAGAAAGGCTCTGAGATCAGCGAAGTACATCAGCTAGTTATGGATTTCCCTTACCAAAGCAAGAAGCAGCATGAAAGCAAGATAAACCTTGCATGAAGATTCAAGTGAAGCATTAATGGCTGATAATATGGTCTCTTTTCACACTCCATTAATTTAGGTTCTGGCTTGAACTCTGTTAAACTTTAATGTCAATATAAATTACAAAGTGACTTGCTCTAAAAGACTTAACACTCTTCAAAAACAACTTTCAAGTGCAGAAAACCTCTAAATCTAAAAGGCCAACTCAGTTTTGGAGAAAAACTGCAAAACTAGATCCAGCCCCCTTGAGCGCACCAGCTTTAAGCCACTGATGGGAGGCACAGCACACTGCTCTTACTTGCAGGAGCTCAGGGAAGAGTTTGTCTTTGCTTCCGCTGCCTCTCATGGAAATGTCCAGCAGAATGTCAGGCAGAGGGGGGCAGCAGTACCTCAAACTGCCAGAGCTACACCTGGCAAGCAAGAGTCAGGCAGGGGAAACTTCTGTGTTTCATCAACACAAGGCTTTTGTGTAGACAACCATGAGCTGGCTTAAAACCAAAGTGATCTGTTTGCCTATTCAATGAATCCTTGGTTTTATTAATTATGCTGTTAATCGTACATTTACTTTACTTTCTTAGACCATTTTTTTCCTGTCTTCATCAGAGTACTTATTTCCCCTATAGCATGCATGTACCTTTCCAGAAATCTTTGAATCTGGAAAACATATCATTTCACACCAACTCACAAAACATTCTGAAAGATCTGGGAAGATTTATTTCAAAGTTTATTCTTAGAGCATTCTAAAGCATTTAAAAGCAGCATGTAATTTCAGAGAACCTCAAAATTTGGGCAAGAGGTACACCATGACACACAGTACTTTATAATAGTACCAGCCCCTGGATTCCAGTTTCCCCACTTGCTGGCATCTGAACATATGTTTCTGCAAGGCCTCTCTATTTCTCATACTAGTTCCTCCCCAAATCACCCAAATCTCTCCCTTTCCCCAACTCTGGCTCCTTCCCTAAACATTCCTGTGCAATGCTAAAATTCCTTCCCCCTGCACCCCATAAAGTGCAGCACACCCCTAAGGCAGTAACCCTGCATAGTCCTGCTGCTCCTGACACTCACCTTGATGACTTTCACACCTAGACCCTGGGGCTGATGGCTCTGCTGGGACAGCCCTGGGAAAGGCCTGGACAAGGTGCTGGCCCCCTGGGAGTCTGCAACTTGGGTTCTCACCTGCCATTGTGCCCCTGTGCTCCTGTGGGCTTGTGGGGATGGGTCTTTGATGGGCTGATGGCCCCCGTGAAGAGTAGCGGGGCTGAGCATTATTTGGTCTCCCTCACCATTGTCTCTCTGAGCATGCACATGAGCTTTTATCACATAATCTGACAATATGTACCCAATGACGTGTTTCTAGTACCTAAAACTGAAAGTTTTGCAGAAAAAAAATCATTTATAGTAAATGCAGTAGGGATACCAGCCTATTGGGTTTAGACTGGCTTCATGGCTTGCAATAAAACATGAGTGTGGAGGAACAAATGCATCTGAAGTGAACTCACAACTCTGGTTTACCAAGGTATTATTTACTAATTATAGCATAAGAATTGCAAATTGCAACAAATAGCCTTGCCTAGCCCCACCACTGTCTTACTGTCAGCACCTGACACTCGTGAAATTCATGCGCACTTGAATGTTTCTGACTGCCTGTGCTGCAGCTGAGCTTTGCAGGGAAAAGTCTTGTGTTTGCTCAGCAGTTGGCAAAATTTTATTTTCTATAATTCAGTCTGCATGAGTCAGCACTGCCTTCCTTCACAACACATTCTGGCCTGTCTGGAAATTTGCTTCCTCTATGGTTACATAGATGTTCTGTAAATCTCAAAATCATTTCAGTGCGGTTGGCCAAAGGAGCTTTTGCCACTCTCTGCAAAAATACAGCCCAGCTCTCCATCCCCTACAAAATAATATCTATGCTTGGCAGGGAACAAAGCTGGGACATGAGTATTTTAGTTTATAGAGCTATTAAGTAACAGAAAATGCTGCAAATGAATACAGCAGCGTGTACCATTTGTCGTTCTAAAAACTGTGTGGTTTCTGCTTCAGAAACCAAACCCGCATCTCTAGAAATACTATTTTTGATGCAGTGTGTACTTTCTGCCTTCTATAGCTCTTTGATAAATTATAACTTGGCATCAACATCAGAAATGCACCACTCCTGTTGTGTTAGGTATGGAAAGTAAATGTTAACTTGTCCATCTGTTTATGCCACTCTGTTTTCTGCCTCCAGGTTTAAATAAAGGCCTAGGGGAAAGACAGTACCTAGCATTTGCTCAAAAGGAAGAAACTGGCTGAATACTGATGTAAAAATGAAACCTGGCAGCAGCATTGCTTCTGTAATAGCTGAAGGGGAAAAGAGGAGATGCAAAAGAAAATTTAGCAGGAATAATAGAGTTGAATCTAATAAAGAGGTCAGAGCTGTCACTCCTCAGGTGGATGTGGCTGTTTGTAAGCTTTTATTTACTGCTCGGACAACAAGCTGGACTGTCCAGATGAGGAAATGTCTCTCATTAGCAAGCCAAATTAAACAGAACACCACACAAGGAACCTGTGCAGATCACTATGCTGCAATTACTGCTATTTGACCATTCAAAAATAGTTGTTGCTTCACTTTACATTCTTTGACCCCTGATCAGTAACTGTACACAAAGCATAGCTTATTCTTGGCATTAACTGATTTCTGGTATTCATTTATGTTCTGGCTTAACTTTATGTGTTTTACATATACACTTGCAGAAACATGTCTATCAACAAGCTCAGACACTGCCTGGTCAGAGGGCTTGGACAAGGAGAATAAAGAATGCACTTCTGGTGTGTGTTTCTGCAGCACAGCAGAGAAAATAAGCGATATTACAGAGTTAACTGAGAGCAGGGAAGAAGTTCTATTACCTACTGGTACTCAGTTCAGGCTAAGCAACTCTATTTACGATGTCTTTTGTTACCAGTGGAGATCTTCCCTTATTACTCTAAAGATAGCAAAATCGCCTGTAAAAGAAAATTGAGGACAGAATACAGATAATGATTAAAAAGTAAAGCCTTAATGTGAAAATTGAGTTGCTTTTAATACTTCTGGTTTTTCCATCTTCATTATATCTTGTTAGCTTTTGCTGTTGTATGTTGGGTTTTGCTCAGATATGACAAGGATGTGCAGGATAGTAAATGTTAACATAGTAATATTAGAGGATGAGACATTGTTTATAGTAAATCCTGCTTCTTTTCTGCTTCTCCCACACATTTCATTTTAATTGGCCTCTTCTGAGTAGCTGCTGTGCTGCATCTGGAACAAGTCTCTATGCTATCATACAATTGGTTTCTTCTCCTTTCATCTCTTTTTTATTACTCTTCAGTTATTATTAAGTAATGTCCTTTACCTTAATGGCTTTCTGAGACAAACAAATTTGTTCCTGCATTTTTAAGTTGCTTTGCCGCTGTCTACTCCTTGCTATAAGGGTACTAACTACCACCAGAAGGGACTTTTATTTCACTTGGTACTTGACACGATCCCCCAAAACTGCATGTTGAAGTTTGCAAAAAGCACTATACCCAAACCCTGAGATGTCCAAAGGCAGCATCTGCAACAGTGCCTTTAGAAACTCCACCTTCTTAAAAGTAGCATGTTTCTCTTCTGAACTTACTCAGAGCAGTAGTCAAACCCTGAATGGAAATAATTTTCATTCCAGCAAACCAGAGGACAAAATTATCCATTTTAAATAAATGGTAATGCAGTTACTAATTAAAACATCTAGACAAAGTAGATGTAATACTGGTTTGTGTGTCAGACATCACTGAAAAAAAAAAATCTCTGTAAGAGTCTTCTCCGGTTGGGTAAGAGTTAGTTCAGCTTCACTTTAAGGGTGCATTTTTTTATAGCTCACACCTAACTTTGGACATCTACATGCTTCAGTTCCAAGGAGGGGACGGCTGCATTCAAATGTGTGTTCACAGCAGCCTGGGAGTCCTGCTTCTCATCCTGCTAATTAATTAATCTTTCAGGTATTTATTGTTCTAATACCTCTGGTTGTTCTCTGTTGTTCACGGTAACACAGATGAAACAGCATTCAGTTCGTCTGAAATAAGAATACATAAAGATTTGATATGCTAATTTACACAAGGTTTTCTCTCTAGGGAGTCAGCTGAATTTTGCATTCCCTGACTTTTCCCTTCCAAGGCAACAAAACTCACAGTATTGCAGGTTTTCCTGGCTTCAGTTTTGTACCAAAGAGGTATTAGGCAACATATACAGTTATCCTAACCTGAGGTACATTGCTGCTTTCCTATAGGGATATATAACATTAATAGCACAGATAGGTCCTTTCCTACCGGTCATATTTACAGAATGAAGCATCCCCATGTCTCTCATACTCTTCCTGCTCTGTGCCCTTTGTCACCTCAAAGCACTATATTTAGTTGTAATTTTTTAAAATACGTTTAATAACCTACCTTCATATGGCAGTATATTTTAAGATAGGAGTAGAGAAGCAATTCAGGACTTTTTTCAATATCATGTAAGGAGTCTCATTCCCAGAAGTGAAGAAGGCATATGTGTCTTCTTTCATATGTGCAGACTGGCAAATCTGCAAATTAAAAAAAAAAAGCCACTATTGCATTTATTTAGCATATGAATTATCTAGTGTGGGGAGAGAGGAATGTTTAACAGTAATGATAAAAAAAGATCAAAATACGTAATTAATAGTTGTAAGCTTTTGGGTACAAAATTGCACATAGTGTTCTAAGGTGGTATTCAAAACTAAGATGTTACAGCTTCCAGGTATGTCCCTTGTTTCTGCTGCAGTTTGCAACAGAGGGAATGGAGGCAGCAAACCAGGTAATGAGAGTCACAGAATCACAGAGTCACAGAATGGTAGGAGTTGGAAAGGACCTCCGGAGATCATCTAGTCCACCGCCCCTGCCAGAGCAGGTTCACTTACAGCAGGTTGCACAGGACAGCATCCAAATAGGTTTTGAATGTCTCCAGAGATGGGGACTCCACAACCTCTCTGGGCAGCCTGTTCTAGTGCTCTGCCACCCTCAAAGTAAATAATTCCCTCTTCATGTTTCGATGGAGCTTCCCATGTTCAAGTTTGTGCCCATTACCTCTTGTCCTGTCACTGGGCACCACTGAAAAAAAACTGGCCCCATCCTGCTGACACTCACCCTTTAAGCATTTATAAGCATTAATATGATTTCCCCCTTAGTCTTCTCTTTCACTAGTGCCCTAAACATCTTTAGTCCCTAAAGGTCATATTCTAGCCTAGCCATAGGCTTAAGTAGTTGCAGAACTGTATATAAAACTAAAATCACCACAATATACATTAAAACTCACCCCCCAATATGATTCATCTTCCCTTTGATCATGTGCACAAAACACACGCCCTACCACACACGTGACCCCTAGTACAACTTCCCACCTGTCCTCCTCTCCCCCCCTCCTCCAGTTTTCTGCATGGCCCAAGTCTGTTCACTTGGCAGGACCTGGTGGTAACATTAATTATAGAATAAAAGAGCTATGCCTCGAAAATATAGCTAGTTCAATGTTCAAGGCAGGATTAATTGTATTTACCGCACTCCTCACCGGTATCTAACCTGTTAGAGACTTTTGTTGATAGATTTTTCCGCTGCCCTTCCCAATACCTAACTACTAATGAGTAACTTGATCTTTTTCTTCCTATGAGAATAAATATGTTTATCTGGTCTGTTGTTATCGTAATCCTTTCTACAATAGCCTTTATGAACCTCTAGACTGCTATATCCAATGCAGGCACTTATCTTCAATCCAAAGCAGGCTGTAGGTGTTGCCTACACAACAAAGTCACACTTAGAACAATGCTCTACCACTATAATATGTACTAAATGGATTAAAGACTGTGGTTTAAGAGAGATTAGAAAGTAATTCAAATGAAAAATTGTCAGATGAGAGACTTTTTAACTGGGCCCCAAATGAGTCTGTTCTTCACCCAGAGCTACTCTGTTATCTCTATTATTTAGAATTAAATGAAGCACTGCTCATGAAACTTGCAGGTCACTTCAAAACACTTGAAGGCCAAAGGCCACCTGGGCTGGTGGCCACTGAGGCATTTCAATCACGAAGTCAGCAAGTGCCCCTTGAAAAACATGTGTTTTAATCCACATCCATGGCAAATATCTGTGCACCAAAGACGAGGCTGCTGGCTGTGCACAGGAACAAAAATGCAAAGCATGCTTTTGGGCTGGGAGTAAGGGAGGAAAATACTGTGTTTTCAAAAGCATTGAACCAGATGAGGGCTGAGGAGGTCATGAGGGATAAATAAATGAATGTGAGCTGCCAATGCAATGTGGCCGCCATAACAGCAAATGCAAGCATTAGGTGTCTAAAGAAAAATACTGAAGAGTAGTATGTGCTAATATGACTATGACCATTACATGGCACAGTAACATGACTATTCTGGAACCACGATGAATGATAAAAGGTGTAACAAACTGGAAAGGCTCATTAAGAACCCAGAAGAATGAGTCAGTGGAAAAATCTGCTCTGTACAAAGGTGATATGTAATTATCTACACAGCAAAAACATAGCAGAAAGGCACCGTAATCTGTACATAGCAAGATCCACTCGCTGAAGAAGGAAAATGTTGTTTAAAAATAAGGGCATTTTCCATGTGTTTCCTTTCTATAGGACTCTCCATTTTTCGAAGAGATAAAGCCCTGAAACCCTATATATTTCAGTATACTGAGCAGTGACCAGTGTGAGCCGAATTTATTTCCTTGTGCCAACCTCCCCCTCGCCAGTGCCGGTGTCCCAGCAGGACACGCTTCCCACTGACGAGCACCATCGGGCACTCCCACGGGCGCTGTCAGCCCTGTCCAAGGAGTGCACAGTGTGGAGAAAATAGCTCAAATCTGGGAGTCCTGCCTGTGCAGTACAATCAAACCAGAGGCGTTAGCCTTCCAGCTTCCACAAGAAACTAACAGTTGAGGTAGGACTGAGATTGCTTTGGAGTTTATTGCCCTGTTTTTCTAAATAGATATAGCAGAAAACCATAGAATCATAGAATGTTTGGGGTTGTAAGGGACCTCTGGAGATCATCGAGTCCAACCCCCAAAACGAATGAAAAAAGAAATTTATGGAGCAAGTAGGGAGGCAGAGGTTGGAATCAACAGTGAGAAAAATTTCAGTAAGGCTGTGGTAAATTTTCTGTCAGTTAAGGTCTTTAAATGATAGCTTATTACTCGGCAGAACTCATCCTGCAGAGCAAACGCCGCTGAGCACGGGTCGCTGCGTGGGGTCCCTGCTGCTGCACCTGAAGGTCAGGCCGGGTGATGGTGTCAGGCCTGGCTTTCCCACCTCTGGACCCCAGCCCAGCTGGGGCCAGAACCTGGAGGCAGCACCCCAAGGCAAGGAGATCTCAAGAAAGATGGGGACAACCTTTATAGCAAGTTGACAGGACAAGGGGTGATGGTTTTAAACTAAAAGAGGCAAGATTTAGACTAGATAGAAGGAAGAAATTTTTACACTGAGGGTGGTGAGACTCTGGCCCAGCTTGCCCAGAGAGGTGGTCGATGCCGCATCCCTGGAAATATTCAAGGTCAGGTCGGCCGGGACTCGGAGCAACCTGCTCAAGCTGAAGATGTCCCTGCTCGGTGCAGGGGGGTTGGACTCGATGACCTTTGAAGGTCCCTCCAACCCAAACCAGTCTATGGCTCTATGACCCTTCGCTTGGGCTCTGGCCTCGCACCCCAAGCACAGATGCCCGGGGCTGCCCGCTCGCCTCAGGGGGTGCGGGAGCCCCGCCGCGGGAACGCCGCCGGCCCCACGCCCCGACCCGCGGCTGCCGGGCACGGAGCCGGCGCCCAGCGGCGCCCTCG
>JAVSBS010005756.1:0-15659 GCA_033124195.1 Coracias cyanogaster | reverse complement strand
TGAATGTATTTAAAAGCTGTCTAGATAGGGTGCTCAACGAAAATGTGTAGAAGTGGCCTGCTAGAGATAGATAATGGTTGGAATAATTATCTGAAAGATCCTTTCCAACTATAGCAATTCTGGGATAGATTGTAGGTTGACTGGCTTGGAGGCTCACGGGGCCCAGCTCAGTGGCTCGTGGGCTGGCTCAAAAGCCAGCTCATAGGGTTGCAGGCTGGATCATATGCTTGAACCATCGCAGGCCAGCTTGTAGGCAGGCTCATAGGCTTGTGGGCAGGTGCGAGGCCTGGCTCGTAGGCTTGCAGGAGGGCGCATAGGCTTGGGGGCCATCGTGTAGGCCAGCTCCAGGTGGTAGGCTGCCTGGTGGTAGGCTGCCTTGTCGTAGGCCACCTCAGGTGGATTCTAGGGTGTGGTCTTGGATTCTGGGACGAGTTTGTTTGGGGATGCCTCTGTTCTGTGATGCTGGGGTGGATTCTGTGACACATTCGTGCTGTGACGTGTCCATTCTGTGATGCTGGGGTGGATTCTGGCATGTGTCTGTTCTGCAACGCTAGGGTGGATTCTGGGATGCATCTGTTCTGTGATGTTAGGGTGGATTCTGGGATGCATGCGTTCTATGATGCTAGGGTGGATTCTGGGGCATGTTAATTCTGGGACACGTGGGTGGATTCTGAGACGCATTCGTTCTGGGAAACTGGGGTGGATTCTGGGATGTGATCATTCTGGGACTCCATTGTTCTGGGATGCTGGGGTGGATTCTGTGACGCATTCATTCTGGGACGCATTCTGTGGTGCTAGGGTGGATTCTGTGCCAGGTTTGTTCTGTGATGCGTACTGTGAAGTTATGGTGAATTCTGTGATGTGTTTGTTCTGTGATGCTAGGGTGGCCTCCGTGACGCATTAGTTCTATGATGCTAGGGTGGATTCTGTGACGCATTCCATGATGCTTGAGTGGATTGTGTGACACATTCTGTGATGCTAGGGTAGATTCTGTGACATGTGTGTTCTGTGATGCTAGGCTGTATTCTGTGATACTTTCTATGATGCTACTGTGGCTTCGGTAATGTGTTCTGCAGTGCTAGGGTGGATCCTGTAATGCTTTTTATGATGCTAGGATGGATTCTGTGGCGTGTTCCTCAATGCTAGGATGGACTCTATGACTTACTCTGTGGCACTAGGATGGATTCTGTGATACGTTCTGTGATGCTGGAGTGAATTCTGCAACACGTTCTGTGACAATCAGATGGATTCTCTGGCACGTGTGTTCTGTGATAGTAGGATAGATTCTGTGACATGTTCTGCAATGCTACGGTTGATTCCGTGACGTGTGGGTTGTGCAATGATAGGGTGGATTCTGTGATGCGTTAGGGTGGATTCCGTGATGTGTTCTGCGACGCTAGGGTGGATTATGTGACACGTTAGGGTTGATTCTGTGATGTGTGCTTTGTGCAATGATAAGGTGGATTCTGTGATGCATTCTGTGATGCTACGGTGGATTGTGTGTTGCATTCTGCCATGCTAAGGTGCATTCTGTGACACATATGCGATGCTTGGGTGGATTCTGTGACACATTCTGTGACGCTAGGGTGGATTCTTTGACATGTTCTTTGATGCTCGGTTGGGTCTGTGTCGCATTCTGTGATGCATTCTCTTGTGGAGTATATGGTGGATTTTGTGCTGGATTCTATGACGAATGCTATGATGGATGCTATGACAGATTTTATAATTCTGTGATGTTTTCTGTGGTGAGTTCTGTGGTGGATTGTGTCATTCTACAGTGGATTCTGTGGTGGATTCTGTCATTCTATCATGGATTCTGTGGTGGATTCTGTCATTCTACAATGGATTCTGTGATTCTAATGATGGATTCTGCTATGGATTCCATCATGTATTCTAGGAGCCTATGTTGGATTCTATGATTTATTCTATGCTGGATTCTATTATTTATTCTACACTGGATTCTATGGTGGATTCTGTGGTGGATTCAGTTATTCTACAATGGCATCTATGGTGGATTCTATCATTCTACAATGGATGATATGATTCTAATGATGGATTCTATGGTGGTTTCCAACATGTATTCTAGGAGTCTATGCTGGATTCTATTATTTATTCTGTTGTGGATTCTCTCAGTCTACAATGGATTCTGTGGTGGATTCTCTCATTCTACAGTGGATTCTGTGGTGGATTCCATCACGAATTCTAGGAGTTAATGCTGGATTCTATTATGCATTCTGCAGTGGATTCTGTGGCGGGTTCAATTATTCTGGGACAGATTCTGGGATGGATGCTATGGTTCTATGATGGAAGTTATGATGGAGGCTATGATTCAGGCTAGGATTCTATGAAGGAGTCTAGCATGGATTCTGTAATGAATTCTAGTATGGATTCTAGGATGGACTCTAGGATGGATTTTTGATTCTATGCAGGAGTCCATGAGGGAGTCTGAGAATTCTACGAGGGATTGTCTGATGGATTATATTAATCTATGACAGATACTATGATGGATTCTGTGATTGATTCTGTGGTGGATTCTCTGATACCATAATGGCTTTGGTGCCAGATGGTATGATGCATGCTATGATGCGTTCTTGTATTCTATCATGGATTCTACGATTCCATGAGAGTTTCTTTGATGGATTCTGTGACTCTATAATGCATTCTATGATGGATTCTGTGACGGATTGAATAATAGATTGAAGGCACTGGGATTTCCTCAGTCGTGCGAGATCAGGGAAGACAGACGCACCGATGTGATGAAAAGTAAATCAGTTTATTGCTTGACAGCAGTGTCTTAATATACACACAGTTGTTCCTGTACACGCGTTCACGATTCTGCTCATTGGAGCAAAGCAAAAAGCATGCACCAATCACGCACCCCTAAGACATTCCTAATTGGCTACTGATAAAGTTGCTATGAATATTAATCAAGGATGAGGTTTCGCTCATACTCAGGCTACCAGCCAACTTTGGCTTGTGAAAGCACTATACTTTCTAAGAAGCATTGTTTGCACTATCTTTCAAGGATCTTGCTCTTTTCCTGACTCTTATTCACTCTTGCTCGCAGGCCTTAAGCCTGCAATCCCTGTCTTACTCACAGGTCTTGTTCATAGGCCTGCAATCCCTGCAGTGCCCATATTCCTACATACCTTGAGATAAACTATTCAGTTGTGAGGCACAAGGTAATTTACTTGACTTTGCTAGCTCTGCTGATGCTAGGAATGCAATCAGCTATGCGTACAGCTGGGTCAGGATGAGATATGTGACTGTAGATTCTGAAAGTCAATTTTTAGCATGTGCGTTCTCACATAGCTTCCTTTTCGCTTGCTGTGCATGACATCAGTGTTAGCTATGAAATGAGACAACCCACATACAGTGCATAATGCAAAAAATGGAACATAAATGCTATTTTATACAGGGCAGAGCAATAGTATGATTTAAAATATAATCATAATGGCACCTAGTGAAATAAACCGTCAAATCGTAGATTAGCTTTCAGGTGTTTCAGAATTACAAACTGCCATCATCAACATCTGTCATTATGACATTTTATAAAAATATTAAAAGTAAAATTTTACAAACAGTGAATAATGAACTAAATTAATAGAAAGTCAGCCCATGACAATGAGTTTCCTTTTATATACAGTATTTTCACGCAGTCAAGACCACAAACAAAAGTCTTCCATGAAACCTATTAGAAACATGAATAATTTTGATAATGATCTCCTTTGAAGTAGCAGTACAAATGCTGCCAAGCATATTTCAATTGAAAATTGCAAACCTGTAAAGCTAAGAAAAAAAACTTCTATAACAGGCGACAATGAAAACAGCACTGTACAATTTAACAATCACAGATTTTATTTCCTCTCTGTCTAACAGCACTCATAGAAATATTGTCTGTAATTCCCTTGCTTTGGGAACCTATACTTGATGGCATAAGCCCGTAATGCATTTGTCCAGCCATGTGATGTTGATACTCTAATGCTTAATTTGTGTAGGGCTTTTTGATTCAGATTCTATACAAATGTGTGAACCACAAGATTTGACACATATATATAATATATATTTCAATCACGTCAGAAGGATGCTGAGTTTAGGAGTGTGCTTTGTATTTCTGACTGCTCATTCTAATTGCAAATAGATGGTAGTCTAGGAAAGGGCTGGTGTCTCCATGAGAAGAGCATTTTTGTATCCAAATACAATATTCTTATATTTCACTTTTCACAAAATTGTCAAATCTTTTGGATATGGTTTTCCATGGGAACAATCACTATGAGCATTTTAAGGCTGATAGGGATTATAGTATGCAGGCAGTTACTGGGACTTTATGAAGAAAAAATAAAAGCCCATTTAGTAGATAACATTTATATTCAATGCCCTATGACTCTGGGTCATCTAAAGAAATCAAATAGCTCTGGGTTCACCTCCTTTGTAGTTACCTGTATCAAGGACAATCTCCTGGACATCTAATCCAGCCGCTGAAGAGGGGGACCCTTCATACATGCATTGTAAACCCTGCCACATGTACACAGGCAGCAGTTTCTGTTTAATGGGCTTTGTCAATGGCCCATGAAGGGACAACACACCTCTATAGCAGTGAACATAGATAAGAGGATGCAACAGGACAGCAAAAATCAATTAAGATCAATACTGAATATAGTGTACCATGCAAGAAGCAAAAAATGTATGAGACAGCAATCCAAATTACCAAATTTGGTAGAAGGACTCCCTTGTACCAACACTCAGTTTTTCCTGGGTGCCTAATTCTCTATGAGTTTTCATCCTTTTACTTGTTCTGTGTGCACACAACACCAAATAATGAGGTGTCTGTCTTCATTAGAGTGTCTAGGTGCTATGGAAACAGATAAGTCTAAATCCAAAACCCAGCAAAGTTCTTGCTATTGAAAGAAGAGCTCTGGTCTTCATTTGTGATAGTATTCAAAACCAGTCCAGAATATATTTTTGTTTAAAAGCTGTATTTTTGAGGTGTGGGATCTAAATATTATCTAACCATAGATCCCTCTTGCTCAGTGATCCTTCAGCCTTTGCTATATGAATAGACACACTTATGTAGAATGATCATCACAGAATCATAGAGTACTTTGTGTTGGAAGGAACATTTAAAGGTCATCTAGTCCAACCCCTCTGCAGTGAGCAGGGACATATTCAACTTGTTCAGAGCCCTGTTCAACCAGACCTTGAATGGTTCCAGGGATGGGGCATCTATCACCTCTCTGGGCAACCTGTTCCAGTGTTTCACCACCCTCATTGTAAAAGATTTCTTCCTTATCTCCAGTCTAAATCTACTCTCTTTTAGTTTAAAACTATTGCCTCTTGTCGTGTCACAACAGGTCCTGCAAAAAAGTCTGTCCCCATCTTTCCTATAGGCCCCCTTTAAGTACTGGAAGGCCACAATAAGGTCTCCCCAGAGCCTTCTCTTCTCTAGGCTGAACAACCTTAACTGTCTCAGCCTGTCTTTATAGGAGAGCTTCTCCAGCCCTCTGATCATTTTTGTGGCCCTCCTCTGGACCTGCTCTGCTTCTTTTGATGCAGCTTAGGGCACAGTTGGCTTTCTGGGCTGTGAGTGCACATTGCTGGCTCATGTCCAGCTTTTCATCTACCAGTACTCTCAAGTCCTTCTCCACAGGGCTGCTCTCAATCCCTTCATTCCCCAGCCTGTATTGATACTGGGGATATAGCCCCTTCTCTAATCACTTTGATTCTGTCATTTGCTCTGGAGTATACCTGTCTTCCAAAAGCAAAAAGAAACCTCTCGATGCTACCCCAGGTTAATTGACTTGTCCAAGAAATTAATAATCTTAAGTAGTAGAAATACAGTTTTTGCCATTAAATTCTTGCACAGTACTCAGTTCGTTTTCTGTGTCTTCCTGATTCAAACATTTAGTGACATTTTCTTGTGCCTTGTTGGCACATTAATTCTTAGAAATTATTTTCTGTGTCAAAAAAAATTGGAAAATAAACATGGTCATACATTTCATTTCATAAGAGAAACCATATAACCATTTCAATATAGATAAGCTATTTTTTACGTATCAGTGAGAAAACATGACCAATATTAACACAGTCCACTGAAGAGAAACAATGTTGTTTTGTTCAAATTATTAACATTACCTGAGGTGTAATAAAGCTCCTGCCTGATTAAACAAACTTCTTATCATTCTCATCCTGTATAACGTTCTATTTTCTCCTCTATGGGCTCTTTCAGAAGCAGTCCAGTGTGTTCTCAAGCAGTTCTATCTTCCTTGCCTGAGCTTCAAATAACATCACACTTGGCCACAGAGCAGGGTGCAAGATCAAAAAAGGAGATGTTCCTTCAGAGCCTGCATTCTCCGTGCTCACCTCTCCATCACAGATGAAGAGGATGAAAGTTTGCCCAGTTCCTGGAAACAATGCCAACAGCCCCTGAGAGTTCCCAGAGGGCTACGTGGGGATGAGGTGCTCCCACCTCCAGAGGAGCAAGGGAAAAACAGCTGGCCCTTCTGCAGGGAGGCCCTGGTAGAGAGAGGTCTGGCCAGCCTTGCCCCATGGGGTATAACAGCTTTAATGTGGCCAGGAGGAGCATGGGTGGGCACGGGGCAGGCAGCAGGAGGGCAGGCATCTGTGGGGCAACAGGAGGATTAACCACATCCTCGCCAAAGGGTGCTACTTTCTTCCTTAAGGAACTACCCAAGAGAGTCAGAAGCACCCACTGTGCTGGTCCAGATCTAATAATACGGTAGGAGAACAGAGGAATGGAGTATCTGAAAATTCCTTTCAAAAAATATTTTCCAGAAGAATTTACTATTATTCTCTCTGCTCCATTGAGCAATCTAGATGAAGTCTTGGAAAGATGCAGGGTTTTCTTTTTCTCAGGTAACTTTCCTCCCATCTCTGTGTGCACAAGACCAGAGACTGATGGAACAAAGTGGGGGGTAGAAAGGGGGAAGTGCTGAATTTCTGAGATGTTGTCCATGCTGACACAATTAAAAGAACTACACTAATGGTTTTCAGAGGAGGCAGGATGGAGGCTTTTATCCTGGGGGATATAAAACAGCATAATTTCATCAGAATGCCTCCTCTGCTGCAGATAGGCAATTAAGCATCTTCATTTTGTGCAGCTTGCACTAAGAAGCTCTAAGTGGAAACTAGTGTAGTTCTAAAATAAGGCCTGTAAAATTCAGCAGATGTGCCAGTCGTATTGTTCATCCTAATTCGTTAGAGAGCTGGATGTCTTTTAATCTGATACTTTAACATACTGAGGTTGTATGGGTTTTGTGGTTACAGGAAAAGACGTAAAAATGCAGAGTGTGAAAGATTTCAGTCAGAAGAAGGTTGAGTTTTAGTGTCCAACTTGCACTTCTGTATCTGGATATTTTTTTCACTTAAGGGAAGGCTTTTATCTCAGTTGTCTTCAACAATCTAAGTTACCTGCTCATCTTAATTTAGCAATCCAGCTGCATTCACAGTAGTTGGGAAAGACAATACCTTCAGGTTTAGCTACTTGTCCTAGAATGGAATTAATTACTCTCCAAAGTAACCTTTCTCTAGATTATTAGCTTATAAGAGCAGCCTGCTTTTCAGGTGAGTGGGATGAATCAACATTTAAGTCTACTGTAGCCAACAGAGAAGAGACCTTCTGTGAATGTCAGTGAAGGCTGCTCCACCATCCAAATAACTGAGAAGGTCTTTTCTGTATCTATCTTAAAAGTACCAATGTACTTTCCAGCCATGGCCTGGCAGGAAATGGCCATAACAGCAAACAGAAGAGTTGGAAATAAAATGAATCAAATATAAAGTGAAAAAATCCTTCCCTAGGGTCAAGTTTATGTCTTGTGCTACAGTGGAAGCCTGTTCCTGGAGATGCTCCACAAACTGGTAAAATTTCCCCTGAAAGGGCTATATATTTACTGAAGAAGGTAAAATCTACACTGAGTTTGGTTTTTCCTTCACTAAACATCTGCAGTGTTCTTCCCCTGCTACCGGCATCCTCTGCAGTCACGTGGTTGCTCAGTTGAGTTGTGGCAGCATTGCTGTGAAACACTTCAACACCTGAAGACAGCTCTGCTGTCTTCAAATACAACCCTGAGATGTCTGCATCTTCTGAATTACATGCAATTTTTTCCTCCTCTGAATGCAAAGAACTAAAATAGTACTTGGTCACCTCAGCTGGGCACTGCATTTAGCTCTCCCACACGTGCATGCCACTTTCTGAAGTCCTGTAGAACAAGAGTTGTGTAAGGTTGTGAAAGAACACAGCAACTGTGATGTGCCAGGAACAGGAGGGTTGCACAAGCTGCCCTGTAGCAAACACCTCCCATTCCTACATTCTCCCTCTCCTGCATGCCTCAGCCCCCACCATAAACAATGTTCACATCTGGGATAAACTTCTTCTTAGCCTCAGGATACTCTTTCCAGCTCAAGAACCTGATGATTGTCACACAGGAACAATTCTCCAGCCTCCAGCCTGGCCATTAGCTCCCGTATTTGAGCTTGAATCTGAGGCAGGACACTAGTGTAAGACAGCTCCCTCTACCCTGCTTGGCAATGGCAGAGCAGCAGGATTTTCCTGATGAGCTGATCAATCATGCTATCAGAACAGTGCAGTTTCTTCCAACAGTACCCTAAATGTTGTTTTCCTCTCTCTTCTTTCATTTCTGCCTTTTTCCCATCCTTTCTATCTCTCCTCAGTTTGACTAGGAGTTCAATTTATCCGACTGTACTTTTAAGTTACATATATATATATAATATGTGTAGTATTTAAAGCCACTGTATGAATTATATATGTATACATTATTTAAGAAGGTATGATGTGACTTGTTTTTTTCCCCTGCAAGCACAAATACAGTTAGGTCTTTAATCTCCCCTTCACATTACAGATGTGTTTACTGGGGTGCTTTACCCAAGCTATAACAATGTTTTAAGATATCCCTGACTATATACCGCCGCACAGTCCCAGTTTTAGAAGAGATGTCAGGGGCTTTTTAAGGTGATCAGATACTACATGTCTGAAAAATATAGATCTTTAATATCTTTGGCTTTTAAAATACACTAGGAGGTCATATTTTTAAAGGCTTTTAAAATTTGAAGATACGTAAGTAAACTGACAGATAAACTCTCTAGGGGCCTGCAGAATGCATTTTAATTAGTCACGAAATGTCATGCTTCTACAGAGAAATTGTTATATATTTGAAAACACGTGCAAAGCCTCTAGGAACTAAAATAACTTCAATCTCTGCACACTAATTTCAGTTCTCACGCTTGCCTATAACTCTGTACTATCCCTCATCCACAGAGACTTCTAATGCCTTGGACATAAACACAGTAAGAATGATGGTAATTCAGCAGCTGTTGTTCCTGAAGTAAGAAGGAAATTCTATGCAAGAAGTAAGTGAGGGTAATATTGCTGCTATACATAGACACACACACATACACAAAATAAAACTAATAGAAAAATTTAAACGGAGAAAGGCAGAACGCCTTCACCAATTTCAGAAAATCATGGCAAAACTAGATTAGTTTTTTAAAAATAGCTGCCTTTTTTGTTGTTTCACAATTAAATATACAGTAGATGTCTCAATAATCAAATAATAAAGAACAGTGAAGCTTTCTTTTGAATGGACTGTACCTTATGGTAAAGGGTGCAATGGAGTATCTAAGGAGCTCCATTGTCATCTGGAGTATTTGATGCATTTTTTCTTGATTATGTAAAAATTATTTAGAATATTATCTTGGTTGTAGATAGAAAACTTATCACATTTAGGCATGTTATTAATTCTCTTCAATAAAATTCTTTATCCTCTCTTCTATACAGACTTTTGCATGACATGTAATCCTATATATATAATTGTATCTTACAATAAGATGAGCATTTTTACTAGTATCCACATATTGCATCAGGCCTTTCTGGCAGTAGGAAAAGGAAGACAGAACATAGAGGGTAGAGTCAATGTCATATTTTTATTAACATTTTAAAATATGTATTACCTATCAGTTGGGCCACCTGTACTGTACCTAACCAAATACTTTTCCTTATTTCACTGTGTTACATTTGTCAGCAGATGCAAATGAATAACATTTTAAATCATCAACATATTATTTTCAAATTTTTCCAAAACTATATTTATCTTAGTTGTGCTTCTGAGATCCCCTTTCCTGTGAGCAGAGGCCCTGTGATCCTCTTCAGGGACAACATGGATAGAATTCAGAAGGACTCTCTATAATTGAATTGGAGGGAAAGGAATTTTAAGCTAATTTTACTAGAATTACATTATCTGCAGGAATGTGTTTTAGCCTGAGATGCCTGCTACCAAAAGTCAGAGCTCAAGTACTTGCTGTATTTGATTTAATTAGTCATTATAATTATATTCCAGTTATGTTTTTCTTTTTCTTTTTTTTTTTCTTCTCAAACAGCATTTCCTGTTTTTCTTGGCTAATACAAAGATCACAGTTCAAATTTATAAACTGCTGCATTTCCTCTAAGTGAAGATGAAATATGATAAACAAGGACAAAACAGTTTTGGCAGATCCAAATAAGATGTCTATCCATTTGGAGACATAGAGAAGAGTTAGCTTAATCTTATGGACAGATCATAATAAGAAGAGTTGGATAAAAATAAGATTCTAGCCACAAAAATGCAAGCCAAATTCCTCTTGGTCTTTGAATATTCTTGAAGATTTCTTACCAACTTTGCACAGTTTACAAGTACAAATCTGCTTTCTACCTACCAGTCCTACAAACTTAGCACGGGATTACAAGTCCAGCTGTGGTATTTTTGGCCTACATACATCCAGGACTAAAATTATTTAAGGTATTATTTTGCATTCATGCACAGATCAGCACCTTCAAAAATCCAACATGATTTTTTAGCTCTGTGGTGGCACTGGCTTGGTAATAGCAAAAAGAACTAAAATTCTGATGTTAATGCTACATTTTAACCTGTTTTTAAAGTATTCAGGTTTTCTACTTACACTTTCTTATGCATTTTTTTAAAACTATTTTTGTTATTAACAGCTAGATTACACTATCTAGCACTGTTGATACAAGCAGACCTCCACTGTAGTGAAAACAGTCGGTCCTGCTGAGGCACTGTCAAATAGCGTAATACCCATCCAAATGTTCTGTTTTCAGTCCACAGGCTACAGCTTGGAAGGATGGTGGGGAGCATCCCTGATGGTGTCTTGGGTCTGCCCTCTTGTGCTGCTCCCTGATCGATACCAGCCCCTACCCTACACACTCCTTGGTCAGCACAACCCCCCTCCCCCCTCAGGACTTCATGACCCTGTGCTCTGCCATGAACAGGAGCTGTGTGCCTTCCTCTGCCATCGCCATCATGCCCTGGCTGGAAAGGAAATATATTTTCTTCTCTGAAGAAAATGCTAGATGAGAAGAACGCGTGCTCTCCACATACTTTTCAGGCACAGATTTAACACAGATGATCTGAGAGATGAGGTCTGAGAAAGGACATGGAGGGGTGGGACCTTCCCTGAAGGAATCATCATTAGCAGATCACTGTTTTCCACTAAGTGCATAAGAAGAGAAGACACATCTGTTATTTAAAGGAAGGATGAAAATAGTTTGACTTGGCTTTTACTGCTCCACATCGTGACCTCTACCCGAGTTATATATTCTGCACTGTGTTTTGCTTTCTCTTACTACTTCAAAACTACACAGACATGCAGATTGTTGGGACTTCTAATGTCTACTAAAGAGTGAATATTTTCTGTGCTTATGCCTGGAACTTCACACAACTAAGAAAAATAATATAAGTATTATGAAATGGGTAACGTATGATGAGGCTAGAGGGTTGTTGTTTCAACAAAACTAGTATTAAATTATATTTAGTTCATTGAAAAGTCATCTTTTTTATTATTTCTCTCAGGCTAGGTTGCAAAAAAAGACATTCAAAGATTTTTCATGAGTAGATTTAGTGTTTTGTGCAATTAGAATAGGGTTAGATTACTCTGTTTGGTTTTGCCATGATCAAAATTTTCATTTTTGCCTGGCAAAGATCAAACTAGTTGATATGATTGTTTAGAACTGCCTTGCGTAACTGATCTACCACTCTGACAACAGTCTGTCTTTTCTGATTATGCTCATTCTGCCACTAAAACACCTCTATCCTTTTATTGCTTCATGTCCAGTACATAGATATCTAATCTAAAGCAATTAACTTCAGATATGTTCTTAAAAATCTTATCTTCCAGGTCATGCCATGAACATTTATGCAAGTCATAACTTTTGACTAGGCTTGACATAGCTAGTTCCCAGAGCTATAAAATATGCAAGTAAGATGTTCCGTATTCATAAACCACCGTTTCAGCTTTTAAACCAAAATGACATCAGCTCTTATGTTGGCACCTACCCAAGCTTCCCAGATGCTGCTATATTATTCATAATTAGGACTACATATTGTTTCAGTGATTGTTATAGTACTGTAATTCATGCTCATAGTAACATAAACATGGAGGTAAATTAATTCCTGAATAACACTTCCTTTATCAATATACAATGTAAGTGGCTTTTGCACCCACATTTACAATTGTGATCTAAAAGACTGAGAAAGCTGGAGGTTTCTGGATTTTCTTCTCTTCAAAAAATAGCATAATAACAGTGAATTCCACTCAGAAACAGTAGCATGTTGCTGCATTTGTTCCACACAGTTGTCTAATCACTGGTCGTATTTTTTATTAATATTATATTGTGCTCAATGTAATGGCTGAATATGCATCGTAGCTGTTTCTCCTCTCCCAAGAATAATCAAGGGATTACAAGTGCACAAGATTAGGGGCCTCATTTATGAAAGCAAAACTGGGAGGAAGGGGAAGGAGCCAACCATGACCATTGCCCACACCAATATGGTAATACAGCTGGATCTTCAAATTTAGCCAGTTGGCATGGAGAAAGTTTCCTGACAGCCAGAGCTGGTTCAGAAAACCTTCTTCTAAGTTTTAAAAGTGGTAAATGTTTCATGCAGAAACTATGAGAGTGCAGTGAATTTAAGCCTAAGAGGCTTATGAGGATGTGAAAACAAAATAGAAGTTGTTCTTTCCCCTTAACTACAGAAACACTTATCTTTGGTGCCTGTCCTAATAACAAAGAATCACCCCAGGCTGCTCCTCTGTCTTTGCTCTGGACTCGCTCTTACTTTACCTGCACATTACAACCAATGCATGTCTCCCCACACTCAGCTCCAGAAGGGATCTCATCCACTCCCTGCTTTTGTACGCTCTCCAAGTAACTCACTGAGCAGTGTGTCATTAAAACCAGAAAGAATCAATAAGATACCACTTCCAGCCTCTCCTTACCTTAGACCCTCATTATACTTATGCTAAAATAATCCATTTAATTGCTTTCTTTTGCATGTGGCCTTCAGTACTAGTATAGATTGGGGACTGACCTGTTGGAAAGCAACACAGGGGAAAGGGACCTGGGGGTCCTGGTGGACAGTAAGATGACCATGAGCCAGCAATATGCCCTTGTGGCCAGGAAGGCCAATGGCATTCTGGGGTGTATTAGAAGAGATGTGGTTAGTAGGTCTAGAGAGGTTCTCTTCCTCCTCTACCCTACCCTGGTGAGACCACACCTGGAGGACTGTGTCCAGTTCTGGGCCCCTCAGTTCAAGCAGGACAGGCAACTGCTTGAAAGAGTCCAGCACAGAGCCGCAAACACGATTAAGGGAGTGGAACATCTCCCTTACGAGAAAAGGCTGAGAGACCTGGGTCTCTATCTTGGAGAAGAAGAGACTGAGAGGTAACCTCATTAATGTTTATAAATGTGTAGAGGGTGATTGTCAGGAGGATGGAGCCAGGCTCTTCTCTGTGATGTCAAATGATAGGACAAGGGGTAATGGGAGCAAGCTGGAGCATAGGAGGTTCCACATAAACATAAGAAAAAACTTTTTCCACTCTGAGGGTACCAGAGCACTGGAACAGGCTGCCCAGAGAGGTTGTGGAGTCTCCTTCTCTGGCAACATTCAAGATCCACCTGGATGTGTTCCTGTGTGACCTAGTCTAGGTGATCCTGCTCTGGCAGGAGGGTTGGACATGATGATCTTTTGAGGTCCCTTCCAACCCCTAACGTTCTGTGATTATATTTAGTATTTAGGCTGGCCGGAATCCACTTTCTGCTCTGGAGAATCACAAAACCAGTCCTTATCTTTCCCACAAAAGGGAAAAAAGAGGTATGACTCCACAGGAAGATCTGAAAACACGCATGATCTTGTTTTAATCAAGATACCTAGACCCTGCTAGGAATGAAAACATATCTGCGTAGACTTCAGCTTTGGTTAAATAAGTCAGCAGTGCATCAGGCCCACAGCACCACTGCTAACACGAGAAACAGCCCGAGTGAACATTTCTGGGCAGCAGTCACACCTCCGGCTGCAGGGCAGGGTGGCCCATGGGAACCAGGACTATGAAGACCCTTGGTGCTCAATCCACAATGCCCTGCAGAGATCTTGTGTGTGCAGTTACTTTGTTAGATGCCAGCTGGCAGCCAAAAGCATAAGTTCAGTTTTTACCAGTTACTAACAAAGATACCATCACCTTTCTCCTGACCCACATGATGCCTCCTGCTCTGTGCTGTGTGACAAACTAGAGCAGGAATCATAGAGTCATAGAATAATTTAGATTGGAAAAGGCCCTTAAGATCATTGACTCCAACTGTAGGAGTTGAAGGAGAATGGCTGAATCAAAGAAAAGCTCTGCAGAAAAAAGGCTTTACTCTCCAACAAACGAGCTTCTTGGCCCAGCCTGCTGACCAACGAAACAAATGTTGGTACTAGCACAGCCAAAGGGCCACAATGGGGTTAGACTTGCTGAAGAAGAGAGGTTGATAGCTGAGAATATAAATGACAGCATTAAAGTTTTTGAGAAGGTCCTCCTTGTTCACAAACAACAAGTTTGCACAAAGGCAGTTCAATAGAAGACACCAGGGCAAGCAATGAGTGTTGCAAAATAATCAACAGCAGCCAAGACTGCTGCTTCTCCACATCACATTGTCACCCCTAGTCCCTTCCTGGTGCAAGCAGCAAAAAGGGTCTCCTTTCTAACTCGGTTATAACCAAGCCTTGATCCCACCACACAAATACTCACTGATAAACAATACGGTCTAGGGTCCAGCTTTTGGGTACATCTGGCTCACAATTGTAAAGGATGCACTGACCCAGCACAAGTGATCATAGCTTCCTAAATGGTGAGCCCCCATCTTATCTACCATGTCACTACGCTCAGTGCCCAGCTACCCATCCCTTCCCTGATCATTTCCCATCACAACTGACCCAATAATTAGTTTGGAAACACCAACATTAGCTGAACCACAGCTCCCCCAATAATGGGGATTAGGGACAAGAGCTGAGGAAAGAAACTGTGTTTCTGGAGAAAAGTTCAATTTTTCTGTCTGACAGCTTTGATGATAAAATTGAGAGAAGTCATAATAGTATCTCTGTACATGGCTTACTACTGGCATGCTGGGTGCATTGTGTAAACCATCCTCCCTGTTCCACTAGTGGAGACAGAAAAGGGAAAAAACCTTGATCCAATGTCAGTGAAGAAATCCAGAGGAGCAACTGTCTTTTCCTGAACACCTGTTGTGCTGATTCAGCCATCATTATTTTATGCTGCCATCAGTTGCCTGATCACACAGGCCAATGCTGAACTCA
>JAVSBS010005754.1:2634-58224 GCA_033124195.1 Coracias cyanogaster | reverse complement strand
AAAAGTTGTTATGAACCAACAGAAAAAAAAAAAAAAAAAAAAAAGACAATTCCTCATATTACGTCTGGTGAACCAAGAGGGAAATCTCAACGCCCACGGACTGGGACCAGCTCCAGGAGGGAAACCTTAGACCACTACGTCAACCTCTTACAGTAAACATGTTTTGCAGGTTTATACAGTCCAGCTGAAATTTAAAAAAAAAAAAAAAGGGAGAAAGAGAAAGGAATAATGGCTCTGGAATGGCTGGTGGGAGCCTGAAGGATCAAGACAATCTGCCTACGCTGGAGAAAATGGTTTTGCCCCCAGTGCCCATACGCTGGGGACCCTGGAGAGCAGGCGGGATGCCGCCTCCCATCAGCGTGCACTGGAGGAGCGAGGGCTGCTCGACCACAAAAGTTTCCATTGTACGCCCGCCACATCTGCAGCAGCCCGCTTGGTTCAGGGCCTGAGGCAACTCCCTCCTGGACGCCAGCCAACCAAAGTACACCAGAGCAATTTATACCTTTCCAAAATGCAAATAATTCAAATTACAGACATAACACAAAGCCGAAGCAGACACATTTCAGGCATTCCCGTTAAAGTTTACTCTCTGGAATTACCGTACCCAAATGGGCAGTTGTTATATGGGGCAGGGGGAGATGGAGGAAGGAGAGGAGGAGGCAGGGAGGAAAAGGGAGAAAACGGCTTTTCAAAAGGTCGTATTTAATTCCCTTGCATTTTGCTACTTACTTTTACCAAGTTATAAGAAGTATCTTCTCCAAGCCAAATGCCTGGATTTCTTTAAAGATTTATAGTGAAATTTTTTGAACAGAAAGACATCTCTTCATATAGCTGAAAAGTTGTGTCAAGGTATTACACTGGGTTTGTTTTATTTTGTGGGATTTTTTACAAAAGGAAAATAAAACCAAAAAACACCCATGCACAGAACTGCAGGACCACAGCCCCGTAGAGTCCCCAGCAGCGTGCCCTGCTCCCCTGGTGCTCGCAGCAGCAGCTGACCCGACAAAGCCAAGGCTTCACCTGGGGACCCGCGCCAAGAAGGATCCTCAAAGCCCTTCTCCTCCAAAGAGGCAGCGCAGGAGTGCAGCAGTGCTGGGGGAGTGAGAAACCCCCCACTTCACACAGACTCCAAGTGTGCCCAGGCTGGGTGCTACACTGACAGGTGGCCATCAGCACTGCCGCCAGCTGAAGACACTGGGTTTTGACAGGAAGCCTGACATTTACAGCCTGATCACTGTTATTTATAGCCATCCCGGCTTTGGGTGCGCTTCACCCCCAGCCACTTCAGCCTGGTATATTTTTCGGTGTTGTGACGCTCAAAGCACCTGGGATTGCTAATGATGACAATACTGTGAACCTACTGCAGTACGTGGGGTGGATTTTCAGCTTTGCAAAGCACAAACACCCCATTTTGATATGTGGTGGTTGAACAGTGAATGGGCCTTTGTAGTCTGCTCTTATCAGCCGCTTGCTCCAGCGTTAAAGGAAACTGTGCACAAGTCCAGAAGTAAAAATACTCTAATTCATCAGGGAATTCCCTGCAGTATGAGTCACTGAACGGCTTCCCCACCACACCCAGCTAGAAGATTTCCACATAAAAAGGCCCTGTAGAGGTCTGTTTTAACACAGAAGCAGTGCTAAAAAGTAGCTGTGTAAAGCTAGCGGCATCAGTTATTCACACATCAAGCCTAGCAGACCACGACATACAGATTTTATTTTCATGGAAGAGCAACATAAAGAGATCTAATGACTTTCCAAAGAGATTTTTCTGCCACTTTCTCTTTCTTGCTGCCCATCACAACAGTTCCCTCAGGGTTTCCAGGGCTGGGTTTACCTTCATACTCCAGGGAACTGCAAGTGTAGTGCCAGAGGTTCACAAGCTCACAATTGTCAAACTACCAGCGTTAACTTTCACTAGAGACCAACCTGCGGCAGAAAAGGGAAAGAATATACAGTACCAAAAAACCCCCAAGCCTGGAGGCTCAGGAGGGTATAACATCTGGCAACCACGTAAACCTTGCCTCTATGAAACAGGCATAATGAGAGTGTTCAGATATATTTGAGTGATTTTACTTTATTACAGTAAGTTAAAACAGTCTATATTCTTTAGTAGTCCTGTGTTCACTTGAGATCCAAGAAGGACAGACATTATTTGGGATTTTACTGCCTGTACACAGTGTACATTTCATACTCTTCTATCCTGTGGCTCAACAGAGTTTGACTGCACTGGCTGGACTGTAAATCTGCATTTACATTCATATATTGCAAGTAAGATGGTGAAACTAGCTCTGCCTTCCCAAAGGAACCCACTACTTGATTAATGTGTTGTGTGATTACATCCTGGATTACTGTAACATGTCCACAATAAGGAGGGCACAGATGCAATGCAGGATGATTATACAGCGTAGTTGTGAGGTTGTCTACCTTCCCACTCAGCCCTGTTAATGCATAGTCAAATCCCTTAAGAGTGAGGGATTTGGAAGTTTTCAATTTTCACCCCAGTCCCTTTTCCCTGGGAAGTACAATCAAGGTGCTGAGATGATTGATCTGTGAACATGTCTGGAAGGAAAGGATGTGTTTCCAGCCAGAGAAGAGGATGAAGACTAAGACAAAGACTCAAGAGTCATCCATTTTTGTGCAGAGACACTATGAGCTTCCAGGCGAAGGGCAGGCTGGGCCAGGTCTGTGCCTGGGCTGGCAATGAAAGAGGTGAAGAGGTGGCTCTGTTGCTTAGAGGAGAGCACTCCCCATGGCAGTCCTGGGCACGACCCACTGGCGCTGTCTCACCTGCTGGCAGATACGTATTGGCATGGGTGTACCAGTGCTGGATTTCACTCGAGGCAGCAGCCTTTTGGATCTGGGGATGCCACAAGGAGCCGGGTCACTTTTCTAGGCTGGTCTTGCAGGCATCTTGTTGTGAACAACATTTCTCCAGCTGGACACCAGCAAGCCCAATAATCTGTGGGTGGTAGCCTATGCCTGTGTTTACACACCAGTATGTGTTTTAAAGACATTTACATCTCAGTATGAACCAACACCAGCCAAGTAGTTTGCCATGGGATGTACAGGGGAGATGGGGAATGAAGAGAGCTAGAAACATTCACAAATGCAGAGAGAGGAGAGAAGAATTATCTGCAATGTAAATGGTCAGGACCTTTCTCCTGACCGCCTCAGTGGCACTTCACTCTCCTGAGATATGCTGTCTCTTAGGGTTCTGTGAGGAGCAAGATGCCTCCCAGGTGTGTGCCCAGAGCCAGCTGGAGAGCAGCTCCACCTCCTGCCACTGCTCTCACTGGTGCCATGGCCTGCCTGCTGCCCAGCACCTTGTCCCTGTCTGCCTCTCCAGCCACCTTGATCTCCCCTTTGCTCTTCCACTACTTTTGCTATGAGACCACATAGCTGGTCTGATTTTTGCCTACTTTATTCCCCTCTTCCTTGCCAGGAAGACCCTCGGCTGTTTTTCTGCTCTCCTCACAGCCTACTGTCCTGCAACAAATACTTCGCCCATAACCTTGTTCCACATCCCTGGCATGTCTTCTGGCATGCATCAGTCCATGAGCAGCAGGGTCCATGCATAACTGACCTATTTGTATTTCCACATCAAAGCTGCTATATTTGTTTGCATCTCCTCAATCGCATTTTTGCAGCATATGGACTTTGTCCTTCCTTCAGCCATACATTTTTGCAGTATTAAGCTGAATATTATGTAGACTAATCGGTGTCTGTCAAGCATATGATGCTCTCAGGTTACTTTTTACTTTAAATTAAAAATAAAAAAGTAATGCAGCAATCAAGTGATAAAAATCCAGTACAGACTGTATCTTACAGTACTTTGGCATCTGTGCCAGACATGCACTTCCTCTCTGGTTGCTCAGTTGGGCAAGTCAAAAGCTGAGGGACTCACTTTGCCTGAACGGTTGCTTTTTTAGCTCCTTTTACCACAGTATGTCTAACAGACTTAATTATTCTTAGTTCAAGTGTTTGCAAATGAACTGTAATTTTAGTCCAGGTAATTAAAAGGAGGGACTGTGCTGGCAACTGATTGATCAGGGTTCATTTTGAGCCAAAACCATTGTAATGACCTGCCAGATTCTATTTTCAGCAGAATGGAAGCTGGTTATGCAATTTGTGCTCCCTGGCACCTCCCCCTATTCAAACTACCATTTGCTCTGAGGGTTTTATTTAACAACTCTCAGTAATTCCAGGTCTAAGACACTCAACGTCCCAGTAAAACTGCAGTTTTACATCCCTAGGGCAGGCAAGCACACCCAGCACAGCTACCCACCAGCAGTCATGACAATACTTCACCCTGTCTTTGGTTACATTGGTGTCATCTCCTTGTCTTCACAATTTTACCTTCCTCTGGGAACCTCCAGTAGGCTGAATCTCTAATAGGCTGAACCTGTGACTTTGCAGCTGAAGCTAAGAAAAATATTCTTGGTCTATCTTCTTCAGTCTAATCTGTCTCATATTTTCTCAGATACTATTGGAGGAACAAACCTCACGGTCATTTTAAACCAAGTTCCAAGCTTTCCATCCATGAATAATTCTTTTCCTCTACTTCTGTGCTTGATGCCAACACCACCACCTGTACTACAGCTACTCCTACCTCTTTCTCATCTTAAGATGTAAGTTTGATCCAAATGCTTTCAATTCTTCCTTCCTGCTTATCTTTTAATACACAAACTCTTCATTTTATCTATATGGACACAATTTCTCATATTCCAGAGACATGCCATTTTGGCAACTCCTCATCACCTTTTAGCAGATTCTAAGCAGTAAGCTTTTGAATGATTTTTGTTTGGTTTGGTTTTGTTGCGTTTTTTTCCATCTGATTGCCTCCCTCATGTCCCTTTTCTTGTTGCTCTTGTCCGAGAAGGTTTGGCTCAATTTTTGAGGTCATTCCTCCTCTCCTCTGATTATATGCCTTGACATCAGCTTCCCTGCAACAAGGCACACCTTGGAAATGTCTTACTTCTCTATTCCTCTCTTAAATGTCATTGTATTTTCTCCTACGTTGCTCTTGAAGGTGTAATCTTACTCCCCCAACAGACCTAAAAGGAACATGCTCCTCTTCCCTCAGCTCTCCCCACTCTTCCTATGATGCCCACCTTGGACATGAACCACTTCTTAAAAATGTCAGGGAAGTAACATGAGGCAATCCCTCCAAAGACTAAGTACTTCAGAAGTATCCCCTTGTATTGGTTTACAGGGCAAAGTTTTTGTAGCAGTGAGGCTGAAGGGGTGGCCTCTGTGAGGAGATGCCAAAAGCTGTCCCTATGTCGAACTCAGCCAGCTCCAGCTGGCTCCAAGATAGACCCACTGCTTCCCAAGGGGAGTTTGTTTTGCCTGTAATAGTAACTGGTAAGCAATCTCCCTGTCTTTATCTTGACCCAAGAGCTTTTTCATCTTATTTTCTCTCCCATGTACTGTTGAGGAGGTGGGGTGAAAGAGTGGCTTGATGGGCACCTAGCAGCCAACCCATCACACTCTTTTCCCCTACTGTCTTTAGGCACTGATTGCTTTGTTAGACTCCCAGCTTTCTCGTAAGGGCTGTGAATTCTTGTGTTTGGACAGAGGGTCCTACTGGAACTGTAACAGCCAAAACTACCTGAAATCTTGTGCTAGTTATAGAAGTTCAGAGACAAAGCTTTGATTGCACAGATTCACCTGCTTGAAGCCACTTAGCCTGGCAAAGACATGAAAGAATAAACTTCAAGCATTCAGTCACAGCTTCTATAATAATTAAATGTTTATAGATTATTCAGACAGTGACTTTTAACTAGAGACTCTATGGTTATTCCTTATTTCTCTGTGGTCCACAGTAAGTATCTTTGATTGACTGACCTTGTTCTTCACTTCGAGAACAACCTGGGTGAGACTTCTTGCCACTGATACCATCTCATGCGAATGGCTGCTGTCCCACTCTGTCTTCACCATTCTCTAGACTAAATAGCCAGGAAAAACTGAAACGTGCTGACGTTTCCTACAAGCTACCTCACTGCTCCTGCGTGCGCGTGGAAGGGTTCCACCATCAAATGACTCCAGCATTTGATGACACTATTTGCCCAAGGATATCTATTTCTGGGCAGTGGCCAGAAACCCCTTCAGCTATCAATACATCTCCAGGAAATAGGTTTGAGTGACCTTCACATGAACTCTGGGCTTCCAACTTGTATGCCTTTGAAGTTTCTAGTTTATCTAGTTTCCAGAATTTTTAACCTCACTGCACAGGAGTCAATGTGCAACCACTCACTGCCAACTGGAATATGTGTCCTGAACTTGGATAAACAGACAGATAGAGAAAAAATTATGTAGTATCTGTCCCTCTGAATAGAGGGGGAAAGGGAGTTTTGCCACTTGATTATTTATTATGTGAGCTACAGTATGATTACCAGTGTGAAACATGACCCCTTTTTGGCCAGTTGCCCCCCAAAACTGTGACTGCAATGGAAAGAGCAATGGAAAGATCTCTGAGAATGTAAGATCTTTTACTAAATGGAGCTCTGCCAAGACTCAGGTCACCCATCTCCCCATCACATCACATCATGTCAAAACAGACTCCAAACCCTGAGCTCCAAAGTGTAGCTGAGTCAAACCAAGAAGCCCACGTGCTTACCCAATGCATCCATTCCATCCACGTACCACTCAAACGTTTCATGAAGATATCATTTTCCAGAACTTTTAATAAGTTCTCCTGAAGCTAAAATACTGCACTTGAGTTACCTGCCATACAACACGGCAACTTTTGCTCACACAACATAGAGGAAACAGAACTGAATTTCTCAGACTGACATTTGTACCTTAAAGCAGCAACTGATAGATTCTAATCTTTGCCAGAGACAGTGAAATTTGAGAGGAGCGAAAAATATGTGAAATGCTTGAGTGGACACTTAAATTCATCCAGCTTCCTGCTTTTCCATATCACATTTACTCTGTGCAAATAGTCGACTGACCAAGCCTGACCACATGTCTAACAGGAGGCAAACTGTGTTTTCCCATCTGAAATACCCACAGAAAAGTGCGATTTCCTTTGGCATATACAGCAAAAAATTTGGTGATTTTACCCAGCTATCTTTCGTCTGCTCTAGTATAACTATTAACATGCCACATCAGCACCTTCACGTTCTGAGAGCAAAATCTGTTCCAGCAGGGAAAAGGAACAGTTTTGACAGAAAAATCCATTTAACAAAATAAAAACAAAAGCATAAGGAACAGTTTGAAGCAGTAACTAAATCTGAAAAACTCTTTAATTGTTTGAAAATATTCAAAAAGAGAAAATTTCCTGGAGGAAATGTTGCTTAGGTGCTGTTTATTTCTCTTTCAAGAACCTGAGTTTCAAAGGCTTTGGGCGCAATAGCTGAGGACATTATGCAATTAGGTTACTGAATGTGTAGGTGTGAGGATCACTGTTGATTTGAAGGCTGAGTAATTAACAACACCTTCAAAATCATTAAGTCGGTAAGCCTGGAGTTACTCAGAGATACAGCGTTACAAATTGTGAACTCTATTAACGTCCATCAAAGAGAGTGATGCATCTTCAGGGAGGGGCATTTGTCACAAGAAAGCTCAAACTTGGGCCTGTAGCCAGGACAAAATGGCCTCAACATTAACAGCCCAGAATCAGAATTTCAAAGTCAATGTTCTTTGAGAAACTAATCCTGTAGTAAAGCTGGGTATTACATTTCTGCCTTTTTGCTCTTTAAAACTCCAGCCCTGAGCTCTGGTCACTAAGCACAAAACAAAAGAAAGGGGTTTGAAGCTCTAATTTAACTAGTGGAAAATCAACTGAATTATAATACAGAAAATATCCATTTCTTCCAATAGATTGCAACTTGCTAATAATGAAGATTTCAGTCAGTTTCACCTGATCTCTTAGGTGTGTCCAGACTTAACCAAATCCATTAAGTCCAAATAAACCTGAGCTAGTTCCAGTACCAAAATCATCCTAGCTACCAGGAGCAAGGAACAATTTTAGTGCAAGAATCTTTTTAAATCCCCAAATATCATGGGCAACTCTACAACATCCTACAGCATGCCAGGAAGACTCATCCATAACTTCCCTGTGCTTTGAAGCTTCAGATATTGGCTTTATGTCTCATCGCTGAGCTTTCATTTGTTAGTTACAGGAAACATTTTGGGAACTGAGTGAAGAGAAACCAGGCTTTTTCCACCACACTCAAGTTTTAGAGATCACTAATCATAATCTGATACACTAGGAGCCAGCACTCTGGTCATTTCTGTTAGGCTTTTATGCTACTTTGTGTTCAGTAACCCACATTACCTTCAAAAAACTAGCTTTGAAAACAAATACACAGTGTCTGCAGAAATTGTTACCAAAACCAGGTAGCTGACAGATACATAGGCCTTAAAACATACTTTCCAAACACATCTGCTTTTTCTGAACTTCTCTAAGATATCTGTTGCCTAGTACATTTATAATCTAGAAATTAAATGTTTTTAAAAGATAAGTAAATAAATCAATGTCTTTTATTATAACTCCAGATCATGATCCCAGCTCTTGCAGATGCATGTGTTAGGAAAGTTTTTCTGCCTCCTAGCCAAACACATCCTCCCATAGCTAATAAACAACAACTTCATTTAATCATAAAACACACACCTTGTCTTCGGAGAGAATACCAGCACACAGACATCAAGGGCCCTTGCTGGTAAAAAGTTGCAGGGTTTTTTATATTTTAGAAAGTATGAGTTCTTCTGATGTCCAATACCAGATTGGTATCGGACATCCTAAACCTAGCACCCACCAACCATGACATGCAGACTCACAAGACCCTTTTGAAACTCAAGAAGAGAAAAGCATAACTCCGAAGAGAGACAGAAAGTGAAAGAAGATAAGAAAAACAGTTATTAGTATAATTTGTAAGAGACAAAGCCATTGTGGGACTCCCCAGTCTAAGGGAAATTCTTAATTTAAAAGAGTGAACCTCTCAAAGCACAGTCAGCATTCACATTTTTACTACTACTAGGTTTTTTGGATGGTTGCTTTATACCATCATTCATCGCTGGAAAATATGGTCTGATGTGCAAGCAATAAAACATTGACAAAAATCCCATAAAATAAGGACTCATTTCAACACATGAGAACTCTTTTATGGAACTGTAAAAGGCTTGAGCAAATTTTAGTCCACTTCTGAACAGACTCATTGTTTACCCAAAGGGGTGCCTTCTCCCTGAGTACCAGACCACACTGTGACAGGTTCCCCTTTCAGAGGAGGTCCTCACAGTGCTCCTCCCACGGTTCTTTCAGTGTGCCTTGCCTTCATCCCTCAGCTGCCTTGCTCCTCCTCTGTGAGATGCAAGAGTTGCAGGGCTGCAAAGTATGTTTTTCTCTGCTTCATACACTTCTTAGATGAAAACCAGCCAGTAAGGGGTTAAGCTGAAAGCACCAGGCTGCTGCCTCCTCTCCTGAAGGATTGATTTGATCATTCTTCAGGGATTCCCTCTTGTATGAGTCACTGCTCAGACAGACTCCCCAAACAAGGAGGCCAGGATAATGCCATTCCTCCAGAGACTACAACAGCTGAGGGATAGCCCTGAAGATGGAGAGCTTAGGACTCATGCTTGGAAAAACATTCAGCAGACCACAATGCACTCAGCAGACTTAAAGGAATTATTCAGACAGAAGGAAAAAAAAAAAAAAAAGGCAAACAAAAAGTGTTCTCAAACTCTTTGCATTAACCAATTAAGTATGCAGACTAGCATGAATTAGATGAGCTCCCAGAGACTGCCTTCTGGCTTGGGGACTCTGCCTGAGTGAGGACTGAAGACATGAGCTCATGCAGTATAATATTTAAATTTTATATAAAAGATACATTCTCTTTATAAGTGCACTGATTCCTGTGATCTATTACTTTGTAATAGCCATGTCTGGCTGCTGCCCATGAGGAACGTGATTAACATTTTGAATTAAAAAACAAAAGCAGTAACAGCAACAAAACTAATGAATGTCTCCAGCTAATCACAAAAGTCCATAACCAGCTTTCTAAGAGAAAGAGAGACTATGCTGGTGTTCCCTCTCTTGACCTACTTTCATAGATGTGCAAGAGCTGAAAGGGAAAGAAACACTGCGTGCTGATTTACAAAAGTGAGGGCTGGTAATGCTTGTTCATTTGCCATTAAATACAGTGACTCTACTTAAAAATCAAGCCAGCGCAGCCTGTCGCTACGACAATGATACGTTGCCCTTGTTTGCTTCCAATGCATCGAGCTGCATGAGGCAACAGTGCACAACTCACCACAGAAGCCCTAGAAATTGCTCAGCCCAGATCAGCCAGCAACTTTGCTTTTTGTGTGCCATTCCTAGTGGCATGACTGCAGCTCCTGGAGACGCTGAGCACTCTCGACTTTAAAGGCTCTGTTCCTGCAGTGTATCTCCACAAGGCAGTACTGTCCTTCAACCACAACAAATCTACCGTGAGACTACTAAAACCTGGCAGGACAGCTGCAGATCAGACCTTTCAATATTGACTAAATGATCTTGATTACTCCTCAGTGATAGCAGCTCACTGACTGACTCCCGTAGCATTGCCCCCGGCTCCATGCCAGCGGGAAGAGTGCAGGGGGATCTCCATTAGTGCTTTCACGTAGAAAAGACACTCCTGCACTGGTCCATCCTGCTGACTCATGTGTCCAAGGAGTTCATGCCAGGAGTTTTTCAGGGTGACAGGCAAGGCCTTTTGATCGTTTCCTTCCTCATCAGCACAGCCAGTGTGCAGCAGTACATTCCTTCACCTCTCACAATGTTTAAAAAATGTCGCTTATACCAATTATTTTCCATCTATATGCTGTCTGTACAGCCTGAAATTCCTTTTGCTCAAGGGAGGTTAAGAAGTACCAGGCTGGCCCTGTTCTGCATTTTTGTCATTGAAGGCTATACAGTGAACACCCTGCTTTTGGTGTACCTAGTGCTAAGGGAGACAGTGCCCAAATGCACACCATGGTACTTGCTGATGGGCAAGCAGCATCAGAATCCTTTGGGATGTGATACTTCAAAATTTGTCCAACTCAATACAGGAACAGGAGAGAAAATAAGTATGAAGGAAAGTACCCTTTCATGTGGGTTCCTTCCTGTAATGAGACAGATTGAGGACTCTGCTCCCGACATGTCACACTAACCCACTTCTGTGCAGCAAAGGAAGTTTAAATATAGAGACACATTCTTCCCTCACACTATGCCATGAGCAGAGTTCAGGGTTTTTAATCGCAGTACCACTTTTTTCCAAACTTTCTTCATAAACAAAACCAGTGTGCTGTTCATCTCATGGCCACAGCCTGACTGCAGGTAATGCGGCGCTTGGGGGTCACAGGAGTGGCGTTGGCTGGCTCTCACCACACAACCGGGGCATCACCTCCACTCCATGGGCAATTTTCGGTGACTTAAACCTCACCAACCCAGCACACTACTGGGAAACTTCAGGGAAGTCTTCTGCTCTTCCTCTGAGCCCACTGAGCCCAGAGGCACGGACGTGTTCGCCTCCAGACCCTCCCCTGCTCGACCCGCCATGGCTGCCCGCGTCCCCACCAGCAGCTCAGGAAGCTGGGCCGCGGGCAGGAGAAGGCGTGGGAACCTCATGGACACACAGCGTTAAACAGGGGCACTGTCAAAGACAGCGCTGGCAGCCTGAGGAGTGCCCAAGACCGTTTGAAGTTCGGGGGCGGGGAGGGGGGGTGTTCAGCCAGCAGCTGAGGCATCTGAGGCTTGTGCCAGCGCCAGGGAAACCCTTTCCAAAACAAGGCTCAAAACTACCCGTAATGATCTCGTTTCAGAGCCTGAATTTGGCTCTCAGCTCCACTCCCACCGTCTTTTCCTGCAAAGGTCTTCACAAGTGTCATGTATTGTCACCATGTGACCGACTGCTCCTGCAGACACCTCACTGCTCCTGCAGATACCTCCTGCTCCAGCCTCAGCTCCCACCCCATCCTGCTTGCCCTGCTTCAGCCCAGCCTGAGACCCTCCCCAGGAGGACCATTCCCACCACCAATGCACCACAGGAGCAGCATTGGGTTTTCATGTTAAGTCCTCCCTCAGTCCTCAAGGTAAACCAGAAACACGTCCTTCAAATGAAGGTGTGTTTGCTGCAAGTCCTCCTCAGCCAGCAGCTTGCAAATGTCACCAGTCTGGACCGCCACAGAAGGAGACACAGGTGCACGCACACACACACCCCACCAGCAGTGCTGGTCCCTCTTCCACAAATTACAGAAAGGTTTAACAAGATGAACCATCTTGCAGGTTTTACAGGGACGTGCCACCAGAGGCTTCAAACACCCTTCACAGGTTCTACCTGGCACAGCCAAGGTTTACTACAAAAGCAAATGCCAAATGTTGACTTTCAATGTCGCTATTGTCTACCTGTAACTACACCTGCCACAGTGTGAAACCTCAGCATCAAGCACAGCTCAGATCACTTTCACAGCTTTGCCCAGTGACATGGAAAATATATTAAGCACAGAAGAAAATGTCATTATTGTATTTATGCTTTCATCATTTGGAAGAGATTTTAAAATGGGAAGAAAAGGCAGACCAGAGTCTAGATTGAAAAGACATACCTGGTGCTTTCTCCACAAAGATGACTTTAGAGTCTTGCAGAAAGTTATGGCCAGTCAGTACCATTTTTTTCCCTCCAATGACAGGAAAGCTGTCAGTACTTTGCTTCTCCACCAGTGGCAGTTCTTGGGCAGATCTCTGAGCTGGAGAGTTATAAAGAAGATTAAAAAAAAGAAATGGCAACCACAAACACACACATAAAAGTAAGTAAAAACTTAGTAAGTAACTTAATGCTTACTCTCATATGATAAGCTGAGTTTGATGTAGAAACAAAGAAAGGTCAGAAGGTTTGCAAGAAACACGATTGCTTTTCAAGTGCCTTGATCATAAACAATAGTTATCAAACACAGCAGTACAAATTCAAAAGGCTCACAAAGAACAAGCTGTTTTAAAACTCAGCTTGATCTGTACAATATCAAAAAGTATGTTTTGTTTATTTTAAAAAAATTTCTCTTATGTTATCTATAATATATATGCCATGCTTACAAGGTACCTATGATAAGACAACCATCCATGTCCAAAATACTACTATACACTGTATTGTCAATTCTGCAAACTGTCTTGCAGCAGCAGCAACAGCCATGAGCTTCATGATCCAGCAGAAGCTCATAGTTTAGAGAGCATATTTCCACCAGAACCTGACTGCCAAAGCACACGTGGATCCATGCAAACAGAACCTGGTATTCTTGTGGCACTTATTTTCTCCCTCCTCAACCGGGACATGGAGCAAGTGTGGCTGTGCTTCAAGGGATGACGTGACATTTTATCCAGATTACATAGTTCTTCCTCGTGTCACATGCACTAAGAGATGCATGAAGTTTTTGGCACCAGCTTATTCCATGTTCTACGCTGGAAATAACACCAGCACTTATTTTTTCTTGTTTTCCTCTCAGGAGGCATGTACTACACTCTTCCTTGTTACACAACCCTCAAAACTGCAGTTCACTCACACAAATCCAATCGGCTTTGTATTTAGTGGCTTCCTGAGCTTGGCACCTTTGCATAGACCAGTTCAGGATGTATTGAAATTGTGCCTGATCCTGCTATATAGCAACTGAAGAGCTGAAGGTGCTGAAAAAGCAACTGCCACAGGAGCAGAGGAAACCACGACTCCTCACATCTTTTGTTTTGCCTGTTAGCCCAAAACTTGCCCTTGAATAAGAAACAAAGGGAAAATTATACATCTCATACAGATCCTGGGCAGAAGGTAGGGCTTTATGCCAGTCTACCTGCGATAGGTAAGAAGGCTCTGCTGCTGTACATCAACAACACAGTTTCATCTTCCCATTGGCAATGCTCATTTGTTTATTTAAACAGCACTACCCTTTCCTACGACTTCTGGCTCTCTTGCAGACTTGGGACTCCCAGAGTGGCAGCAGTCACCGGTCTGAAAGTCTGTCACCAATGCCACTGCTTTAGCAAGAGGAATGCAGGGAAGCTCTTTCCTGAAGCCTCTCTGTTAACAATCCCTGGAAAAGCACCGTGTCTCCAAGAGATCAAATGCTGACATACTCCAGGACCTGCCAAACACATTGTGTGGGACTTCAGCCTGGCAATGACACAAGGACAAGCACAGACACAACCCTCCAGCATGCATGGAGCAAGGGATGGTCAAGCCTTCCTCCCCATCCCCTCTGCTCCCCACCTGCAGAGCTCAGCCTCCACACACCTGCTGGATGTTAAGTTACTCCCTACCCTGTCGGCATCAGAAAGATCCAGTAAAACCTTAAAAAACTGTTTCAGTCCATCCAGCTAACCAAATTAGCATTGGGAGTTAGACTGAAATTCGATTTCCAGCACTTACACTGGAGTGTAAAAGCTACACAGAGCAAATAGGTTTTGTTTTGTGGGTGGGAGTGTGACAAGGCTTATGGAGCAAGAATGATACAAGTGTCTTTGGAAGGTGCTCCAGTGTATCTGATAAAAAGCAGTCTGTTCAATCAAAGAGACCCCAGTGTGGAAACCTGGCTTCTGGTGGTTTTCTGAAGCCACAGGCAGCCTGTGTCAGTGTGTCAGCTTTACTATACTGCTAGCTCCTTATCAAAGGGGTTGGGGTTTTGTTAGCTGGTGTTTGCTTTATGATGGGGAGACAGAGAGTGAATATTACACGACAGCTGTTTTCCAAAACTCCTACAGCAGTTACCTATGTGATAGTGAGTCACAAAAAAAAAAAAGCCTTGTCACTCCGAGTTCTACTATTAGTTTAAATACACTCTGCTTCTGTTTTAAGTGCATTCTTTACTACAGAAATTAATGCACAAAGCTACCACTTTTTTCTAAGATATAGGTATTTTTACTTCAATATAAATCATGTGCTTCTGGAAAGCAGATCAAGGTTCACCGACTAGACAGGTAAGGCAAAACCAATGTACAGGATGTTAGTGGACAAAGGTTGCATGCGGGGTGGCACAATATCCCAGCCAGAGAAGGATGTTTGCTGCTACTTACAGCACTCAATGGGATTGGAGGCTACTTGCAAGGAGAGGGTCCTGCCATTGGCCTGTGGGATATGAACCCTGAAGACCAGCCGCACGCGTGTGTTCTTCCGACCAATGTCCGTCTCTCCCTTGCGCAGCTCGATGTCAGAGTTTCGGAGCTTTAATATCCCAGCACAGTCAATGCTATCCAAAAGGAAACACAAAATAGTTGAATTAATTTCAAACAGACTTCAGGAAGACACAGGCATGTAGTATCTTCCCTCTCTCCTGTACATCCTTCATAATAGTATGAGTCAGATATGACCCAATGACCAGGCTGAACACAGCAGACTTTAAGCTCAGTAATTCCATCTGCAAGTAACTAAACTGGGGCTATCTGCTGTAGCGGGTTGTAGCTGCTCTTGAACACACAAATTTAGGATGTTACTTTAGTTCCCAGAGGAAGAAAATCTGAAAGATCCTTCTTCCCCAACCCATCCTGTAAGGATGATGCTTCTAGACTAAACAAAGCCCAAAGAAATAGCGAGACCAGAAAAGTCAATGGGATGAGACGGTAGTGCATAAACTGCTACTAACATAGAACGCGGGGTTACTTACAACTTCACTTATTATAGCTAATTTGGAAAAAAATCTGACATGTTTTGTATTCAAGGGCAAGGTCCTGAAAATGCTTATTAATGAGCACAGCTCTCCCTGAGGTCAGCTCTACTGTCAATGTGTTTGTATTTGAACGAATTGGAAATACTCCCAAGCTGAAGCTCTGCATGAGAAAAACTAAACTCCACATCAGAGAAAAAGATGCTTTTCGTCAGATAGAACTATTACTATTTCTGACCTCTCTCTCCTTTTATTTACCTCTGACTTTCTCCTAGATGAGTTTACAAATCACGATTTTTGTCAAAGCAGATTTCAATAGAGGAAGTTCCCAGAACAAAAGATAAATAAACATATGTACTCAAAAATGCACTGCAAGAATACCTCAGCTTTGGCCACGACTACAAAGTCTACATGCCAATTTCTTCTGGGTACTGGTGTCTTACATGCATTTTGTTACACCAAATATGCACAGTTTAATTTTATTTTGCATTCAAACAATTTAATTCCCCCTCCAGATCTTTGAAGCTCTGTTCTGAAGCAAACTGCAAAGAAGAACTATGGCAGCATGGTTTTGATTCGCATTTTTTCTAAAGTATGGATTTCAGAATAACAAAAAGGCCCTTGCTGATACGATCAAAGAAACTAAGGAAAATATTAAAGCTTCTCAACAATCCATATTAGCAGGTGAAACCGTAAGAATTATGAAATATTTGTACCCAAGTCAAAATTCTATGCAAATATCCATAAGATATGGAAGAAACAGTGAGCTTCTTGATATTGTCTCTAGCAACACTTGCAAAATGAATAGAAAGTACTTAATGACAAATCAGGCCAGAGCCAATAAAGTTCAGAAGAGAGAAAGCATTTAAATTCAGGCTTGGAAAGTCACGTACATTAAAATGTCAACAGGAGCAGCTGAATGTGCAGAAGTTTCAATGTGCAGATGAGATTCAGTGTTTCACTGAATCAAGGCCTGAATACACAAAGTATGTGTGAGAAAAGTCCTTGGCTCCAAACTTTAATTCATCGTTAGTGCTACATGAGATTTTAGACTACCAACGTAGTACCAACCAAAATAGTGGGTCGGTCTCCCACAAAACGTGTAAGGCTTATATATGCCAAAGCATTGTTTGTGGGCTCCCCAGTTCAACAGAAACAGGGAACTACTGGAGACAGTCCAATGGAGGGCTAGAAAGGTGGTTAAGGCACCAGAGCATCTCTTTTACAAGGAAAGGCTGACAGCCCTGGGGCTGTTTAGCCTGGAAAAGAGAAGACTGAGAGGGGATCTTATCAATGCTTTTCAGTATCTAAAGGGCAGCTGTCAAGAGGATGGGGCCGGTCTCTTTCCAGTGTTGCTCAGTGATAGGACCAGGGGCAACAGCCACAAACTAGAACACAGGAAGTTCCACCAAAACGTAAGACTAAACTTCTTTCCTTTGAGGGTAACAGAGCACGGGAGCAGGCTGCCCAAAGAGGCTGTGGAGTCTCCTTCTCTGGAGAGATTCAAAACCCGCCTGGACATGATCCTGTGCAGCCTGCTCTAGGCGAACATGTTCTGGCAGGGAGGCTGGACTAGATGATCTCCAGAGGTCCCTTCCAATCGCTACCATTCTGTGATTGTTTGTGGTTCTTGAGAGAGCTCTACTACAATCTGGCATGTATAACGAAAATATTCACCTTGGCTCCCACACTGTGTAACTACCTTTATTCTAGGAGGAAATATGATTGAAATGGCAATAATGTTCCTAGATGGCAAAAAAAAAACCTGGGCCACATAAACACTGCATGGATACAAATCAGTGAAATTTCAATAACCTCAATGGACTCGTACCAGCTTACAGCAGCAAATGGGGCCAAAACTTGTCATGACTTTTAACACAATGCACTGACAGACATCCTCCAGTCTTGAGTGACCACCCTGAGCCCAGCTGGCAATGCAGCTAAATGCATTCTAGCTCTTCTGTTTACACGAGACACTCTGGGGCATGCTGTACATGACACTGCAAACCAGCTTCTAATAGCCCCGACATGTGGAAGGACTTCAGGTGTCTGATACCATTTTTCCCTTCATAAGGTGTGGAAAACTGTGTGAATAACAAGGAGTGAAAGTGTGATTTTAGTAAGCTCCCCGGGATTTTCCTGTGGTATTTGGTTTGGTGGGGCCAGGGCTTCTTGCTTGCTTTCCATCTACCTGCTTATCTCTTTATCTCCCTATACATACACACAAAGTCACATGCAACTATATATAAATATGAACACATTCACATTTATACACACACACTAAGAGTTGTACACGCACGTGAGCACACACAAATTCTTCCCAAGGCAGACATCTCAGATAAGGTTTAGGATCATTTGAACAAGCCAGGAGACAACTTGGATAAAGGCTAGAATAATTTGAACAAGGTGGGTAGACAGGATGAGATAATAAAATAATAAATAATGTCGACGGTCTCATGTATGTCACATACAGAGCAGGTTATTTGAACTTTCATATACAATCCTATAAAGAAATTTACCCATGTGTAATGGAGCTACAGGGCATTTAATTATCACTCATGCTCCTGCTAATTCAGAGATTCTAAGACATCCATGCATGCTTTTCTGCATAAGACTAAACTTGCCCCCATTTACCCAATCTGTAAGTTTGGAGTTTACTCCACCTTTACTTCTCTTCTTAGTTCTAGAAGCTTTGCTTCTAAACAAATGCCATAAAAAATGCTGGTTTTTATTACGTAAGAAATAAGAGTGGTTTTATTCATCTCAAAAAACCACTAGGATACTTGGAAACGCTCTCTAAGAGTTTCCCTTGACATCCAAAGATTCATTTTAATAGGCCTTGTTCCTCGTGCTAGTGCGTATAGGAGCAAGAGGTGTCATATTTAGAAACTAAATGCAGGAGCTGAGGTAGGAGATATTTACAGCTTGGTAACTGAGATCCTTATTTTAAATGGCAAATAAGCACATTGGCTGAAACTCTAGAATGAAAGCAATCAGTTGTCATAAATATTTGTGAAGTTCATTTTGTTGTTAAGCTAATTAGGGGTAATTTGTCCCAGCAAAGTTGTGAAAACATACTATTACAGAGAGAACTTAAAAAAAAAAAGATTGGAAAAGGAAAATTGTGTACAAAAAAACCCCAAACAAACACAACACAGAAGAAATCAAGTGAGGCGACGACGAGGAAATGCTAGGAGTCAGATACGGTGCCTGGGTCTTACATTGCTCTCATGTTGTTCTCTGGAAGAAGTGGAATTTCCAGGACTTTGGTGTTGGAAAGTATTGTTTCATGGCTGGTGGTGGAAACGGTCTTCCCAGTGATTCGATGAACCTGGTAGAAAGCATGGGGTCGCAGCAGGCGGTCATCTGCAGTCCCAATGAACAGCTGTAGCGTGAGCGGCTCGCTTTCCAAGTAACCATGTAGCTGGCAAGAGAACAGAAAATGCCCACTGAGCACCATGCACATAAACTGCTAGGAATCAATTAAATTTTTATAAGCAGGAGAGCCTAATTCAAGGAGAGAACTTGTGACAGGTGCTATGTGTTAAGTTCCCCCCTTCCATTTTTCCTGTAACGTAATATTGGTACAATAAATAGGTGCACTCAGAAAATGTCTCATTATCCTAAAGGACCTGAGGCACTTTAGACAGGGTGAGCTTTTGAGCGCTCCTGCTACATCCACAGAAAACTCTGCATAAATTCTGCCATGGTGTTCAGCAGAAAACCACAAGGAAGTCAGTGTTCCCTCCCAGTACCGAGGGTGGCCAAACCGATGGAGTTTGCAAGTGGAAAGGACACAGCTCATCCATCCCCAAGCTTCTCAAGTCATCCCTTGTGGAGCAGCAGGCTGCTGCTCGTGACACATCTCCTCATTAACTCATTTTTACGCTGGTAAATACCTCCTGGGACAGCACAGAGACAGATCACATATACACAACTAGTAGCTCACCATGTGTGTCAAATTCTTGTTATAATCGCACAAAAATCTCATTGAAGCTATTGGGCCTGACTTGAACCTCATCCATGCTACAGTGACTGCTCTGATGACAACAAGAGTTATTTCTGTCACAGGCTGGGGACAGAGCAGGAGCAGAGTCTGACCTCATCCCCACCATCTCCTGAAGAAGCTACTCTGGGTTCGTGCTGGTGCGAAGGAGACCACAGGTGCAGCTATCCAGGAACAGTTCCAACCTCCACTTAATGCTGCAGCCTGAAGCTGAGAATTGAATCTCACAAAATTAGTTATCTTGCAGCGAAGCCTCGTCCCAAGGAAAGGGAGGATGCAGCAACCACAGGAGAGAGGAGTGCAGGCAAGGTGGGCTGTCCCAGGAGATGCACCATCACAGAGCAAACTTGCTTGCTTTGTTGCAGGTTTAGTTTGCTCTGCAAATGGATCAAGTGGGTTGAGTTACCTGCCATCACTGCACCACCACTAAATCCGATAAATCAAAATTAGACCCCTGATCATAATGTGGTGGGAAGCAACATTTTCAATTTACAGTGAATGCAAGTTCAAAGCTAAATAAAGCTGAAATAAAGTGGTGAAATCTATATTAAACATTGTTGATACTTGTGTTTTGCTTACTTTTACTCTCCTTAAATCTTAAAAAGTAATATGTGGCTTCATAATGACTTAAGACCTCTCTCTCCAGGATATTTTACCATCCAACAGCAGGGATGCTATTAAGAACAAAGTTCTTGAGTCACTTCTGCTCTTTGAAGCACTGCAAAATTCTGGTGAGTGCAAACGGAGGCACAAAGCCTTCCCACTGCCATCAAACATGCCGATGGCAACAGGAATGCATAATGGCAATGTTTGAGGTACCACCTCGACCAAAGCATGAGCAAGGAAGGACACTGTGCCTAGACACATCTTCCATCACTAATCAGGTGTACTGCAGATTTTTCACCCCACACTTTGGTCAGAAGTGCCAAGCAGAAAACAGAAGTGCTTTAATTTGTTGTAGCAATTTTTACATCCTCACCTAAAGCACATGGATGCTGGGAGGACACAGGGAGAGGAGGAGGAGCACTACAGTATTTTATCAGCTCTGCATTGCTGAGGCACTACATGAAAGCAGCTCAAAGCCAGGGGCTTGGTGGTAAAATATGGGGGGTTTCCGTATTAGCGTTGTCAAACTGAAAACCCATTAGTGGCCATTTGAAAACCTGAGGTATCGCCAAAATGACAGAGAGGGAAAAAACAGAGCCAAATCTGCACGTTGCCTTCAGCGGGAGGCCGTGGGTGCACATTGCAGTCCAGCCCCACACAGAACACCTACCTCCTATTACCCTTGACACCAACATCAGTGCTATGCTGCAAAAAAGAGATTTCTGGCTTTAACCCCCACAGGTGGACATGCAGCCCAAGCTGCCAAGAGGCTATCACAGGCACGCTCCCAGCACAGCCAGCAGCCATGGGGAAGCCACTGTTGTACTCACCAGGCCCCATGCCCCCCACCCTCCAGCCCTGGCTGTCCACTGCTGCCGTCAGCGCGCACAAGCGGTGCTGGGGAGTAACCTGGATTCGGCCCAGGCTGATCTCACCCGGCCTTGGCTTCTCCAGAGCCTCGGTGGAAAAGCCAAGGTGACGGAGGAGATGCAAGGTATCACGGGGTATTTTTGATCAAGAGTGGCACGCCGGTTTGCAGGGGGGAAAAGTAAGTGTGATACACCAGCTGATTAAATTTCTATGCATCACCAGCAGTCACTTCTCCCAGCTCGTCATGGATGGTGCTTTTTATGGAGAGTGTAAAATTAAAACAAACACTTATTGAATTACAAGGCCGCTTAAAAGGTAAAAATAGACTAGCAAGTAACTCAAACCTCAATTCAGCAAAAGCAAAATCGCACACTGAGGTACCCATATGTTTTACCGAATGCGGGCAAAGGGGTCAAAAAATGTTGGTCTTGCATTGAGTTCTATTTCAGGCTTTATCTTTAAATCTGAACTCAGCTGCTGCCATATCTCTGAACCTGCTGCTGAGTCTCAGCTCGTGCTTTTCCCACAGGCTTCCTACCAGGAGGGAACTGAACACCCAAAGTCCTCAGCTTTGCACAACTGCCCTCCACCAAGAAGTGTTCACATGCTGGGAGATAAAGAATTAGAATTCAGATGCATGTCTTATATTGTTTTTTGAGGTTTGTCATCTTTAAACTAAATTTATGTCTGATTTTTTAAAGGCCCTGCCATACAGCCATTCTGGGCTCTGCTCTGGATCCATCACCCCCAGTTACTTACTCCCTGACAGCTATTCCTGCACCTGAAGACAAATAGTGACTACAGCACCAAACAAACATAAGCTTTCAAGAGCTAGGAAGAGTCAAAAGCATCCAGAAAGACTAATGTAATCACTACATGGTTGATTTTGCTGCCCTCAAAAGAGGCAAAATCCTCACTCACGTCACTGTAAGTTTTACATTGTATTCTGAGGTAAGAGGCATCTGATCTCTGATATGTATTTCCCTTTCAGTTTTATGCACTGCATCACATTATTTACTTTTGTATTATGTCACATAATCGTGTATGCCAACAGAAGCAATAAAAGAAAACGGCGCAAGGATTAACATTTAAAGGGGCACATACTGCAGCTGACTAATTTCAGATAATGCACCTAGCACAGGATTTCTGTGACAGCACTGAACTTTGGGAGTTTTCAGCTTGCTACAGATGTCTGGAGAATGGGCAACATTTTGCTTACTCTCAGTCGGGTGCAATGAGAATACTCTGCTGCTCCCTCAAACTGCAGGAGAGCTGTACTACTGTCACATCGCTCAGCAAGATGACGAGGGGAGCAGTGGCAGTAAAGGCAGAGCTGTGGTACTCTAGGCTGTTAGATTTGTCAAGAGGTAAAGAGAACAACGAACAAGAGAGATGCACAATAGGACAGGGAAAGAGGGAGACAGCGTATTTTTCTTGGTGAAGAAAGATCTCGTGCATTCACATCCACGCATATTTTCCACGTATGCTCTGGAATACTGTACACAGTGGTACGACGATTCTGTTTCCTGGCATGCGACATGGGATGCATGCGTCAGACACCCTATTTTTATCTTTTTCTCTGTGTAACACAGTCCAAAGCTCTTCTCTTAATAACTCAGTGGCTGAGTATGGGTGACAAAGGCTGCTCTTGGCTATGGCATTCATAATAAAGGATGTGCCTTTCCTACCAAGCATGCTTTGCTTGGCAATACCTAGGTCCAAGTGGAAAGAGCTGTACTTTCCCCTGCTGTGAAAGTGTAAAAGGACTTTGCTGCAAATAAGGATCAGGTGCACAATGTTTTTGAATCAGTTTTCCTTCCCAAAAAAAGGTGAAGATACAGCAGTCACCTCGTTTAGTACAAAGGAAAGATGCAGGCAAAACTTTACGCAGATAAGACCTATATGGTCAGTGGTTTTGGTTTTGAGATGGAAGTAGGTCATATTCTCTTGTTCTGACCAATCACTGATTACTCTGATCTTTTCCTTTTTGAGCAACACTGTTAGAAATATTTGAACTGGTCTCAAACTATATTTTCATTTATAGTGTCTGAAGCTGCTAAGATCAAAATCAGACTTAATTGTGGGCTGGTTTTACACTAATTCTATCAAACGTGATGCAGTCACTGGTAATTAACACCAGAACATGACCTATCACAGTCAGGCTCTTTGTCACCTTACGTGATCTTATGCAAGAGCAAGGGAAAAGCTGCAACAGCTGGGCGACTGCTCCACCACACCAAGCTTTCCCTGGGATTCCTACACCTCTCTGTCATCGCTTTCACAATGCCCTCTCCCACCAACACGTCTTGATTCTCACCAGTAGTTTGTGGCTCATCTCGGCGCAGGGTGCCAAAGCAAACCCCAGCCTTTTCCCAGGGTGACACACTGTGCACCGTGCATCCAGGCTGAACGTTCTCGCCCATCTGGGCGCCGCGGCACTCAACACCAGGGATCTTTCTCTGGTGGCCAGCAAAGCGTGAGGTAAACAGCACTGTTACAGCCCTCACAGCCAGCATCCGACTGCAGGGTACCGAATCAGTCCTACAGCAACGATATCCTGACGTGAGCATACCTAGCCTGCCTGGATTCCATCTGTGCGCTTGGTGCCTACCTGGGAAATCTGGCAATCAGAATTAAACAGATTTGAAAAACAATGAGCAGAAGGAGGTGAGGTGCTTTTAACACGAACATCAGAAATACAAGCAAAACCTCCCCAAACCTTGCTGTAGTTACCAGATTTTGAGGATTTTTTTGCAAATGTCACATCCAGTAACTCAAACGCTATTTCAGCTTTGGTGGTTATTCTAGAGTCTGTGAGGAAAACTTCTACTATTTAAGCCACGACATTTATTTTAAGAAACAGGGCTGAAATATTCTGTGTGTTCGCTTCCAAGTGCATTATGCTTTTGGCATGCCGAAGCATCTGTTGAAATGCTCAGAAAGCTACCTGTCATAACAAGGAACCCTCTGTGCCTGGAGAGGCTCCTGGAGGCCACTGAAAGAATGGTCCTGTTCTGACGGGACACACCAGCCAGGTACACTCTCTGCACCCGCTCATGCTGTGAAGAAAAAAGGGAGCTACACCACATCATCGCTTTTAAGGGTACTTATTGGGAGTTCCCAATGCCTCCAGACTCTGACGCTCTAAGTATGTTAAATGTCCACAGTGGCTGATTTAGGGCTTAGTCCATCTAAATGCACTCAGGGCAGAGCTCCCAGTAATGACAAACTGGGGGATGACCACAGACATCGTATTCACCAGCAGCTTGTGCTTGAGACTCTCCAGGCTACGAGGGGCTGCATCCTTGATGATGATGGCGTGCCAAAAATATCCATAAGTAATGTCCATATCAGCAATGTGTCTACAAGTCTGTATGCCTGTTCCTTCTATGTTTGGTACATAATAAAGACAAGTAAATACACCCATTTATGCCTCTAAAAACAGCATCTACATATTCTTATCTGACCATGTAACCAATGGCCATGCTGCTTGCAGCAGATACTGCAGTGCTTATGCTCAGCAATGCTTTACATGCCTGTGTGTCCCACTTGCATTTCCAGAACTTGCTCAAAGAATTCCCTGAGTCAGTCCGATGAGAATAATTACTGAGAGTAAACACTCAGGCTGGGAAAAGGGGGCTTCTTTCCTTTTTTTCCTGTCAATGTTTTGGAATGTAATTCCGGTGCTTTCAAAAAGGTTAAACAGGATAAAATCTAGAAAATAGTGACATCTTTAAAGTAATTGCTGCTTGTCTCTTTAAGCCAGAGCTTAGGGAGCTACACACCAAACAGCTTTATCGCTAACTTTCTCAAGCAGTAGGGTTTTTTTCTTACAGTAACTGCACACAGTAAATGATAAAATTAAACAAATTGTCATGTTTTAAAAACGTACCTAATACACAGCCTCAAAAAAATGTCAGCAAGTGCTCAGTGTCCTGATTTTTAAAAATCAAACTGAGTATCAAACTGTTTAAACTACAAAGAAAGTGCACAGACATTTTGGGTATTGATACTAGCTGTGAGCACCAAGCATGCATAAAAATAGGGCCATCAATCTGATTTTTAAGAAAAAGAATTCAGCTTTACTTAAATGGGAAGAGGAAAAAGTTGGTCTTGAGGGCAATGACTGTCATGTGAAGCAATGGCACTGAGAGCAACGTCAGTGGACTTGGGCATCTATTCTCACGTGCATTGCAGAGGTCCTGCCCGACCTTCGCCTGGGCAGCCACTGACCTGCCCTGCCTCCATGCCCCTTGGCCAACACCACTCAGGGACCTGCTGCTGGAGGCCCAGGGAGCCAGCAATTCAGAGCTCTGGGAAAAAAAGAAGACACCAAAAGACTCCCCTCCATATTGCAAAACCCCCTTCACCTATTCTGCCCTGTTTTGGCCCCGAATTCCTTTAGTCAGGGAGTCTTGAGGAAAAAAAACACCTCAGGTGCCCTGAGGCGGGGGACTGTGGAGGGTCTCCACTCAGTTACCCCTCCCAAACCAAGGGGCTTGACACCAAGTGCCACGGGAGATGGCTTTTTGATTGAGCAGGACTCAAGCCACCCCAGATGTCTCTGCTCAGGAGGGAAGCTGGGCAGCCCTTCTGCAGGTCAGGGTGTGCCCCAGGGCAGCAGCTGTGCTCTGTGCTACAGATCGGGCTCCAGACCAGGGCTGCCAGAACCCTGCTGAGAGATGCGGGAGCCCGGGGCGCGAGGAGCAGCCCTGGCAGGGCCAATTCAGGCAGACACGCAGCATCCACGGGCACTAATAAACTGCTACAGCACACACCTCGCTGAGGGCTCTCACAGCATCCCTGTCCCCTTCCAGCTGGTTCTCTCCACTTTCACCATCACGCTCTGCAGGTGTACGTGTTTCAGCCACTGCTGTACCACCCATGTGCCCTTCACGCTTTTTAGGTCTCTGGCCCAGAAGGACACAGGCTGCTGCAGCCCACAGTGTACCTAGGACTGAGAGAGACATGTCATCTTGACCAGGTACCTCTTCCTTTGCCAGCAACCAGGCACGCAATAGGGGGTGCCAGTTTTTGGATGAGGTGCAAAGCTCAGTGTCAGACCACTTGTCAGTGCGGATTCGGAATGGAGGTGCTAAACTTGGGCCACTCAGATGCTCCTGTACACTCTGCTCTCTGGTGAAAGCACAAGCCAAAAAAAGAGGAACATCTTATTCACAACAGAAGAGCAGACAGACTTCAGAATAAAAAACAAAACCACACCAAACACCCAGAAAATAAAACACTTCCTTAGGAGTTGAGGTGACCCTCTGGCTGTGATACCTTCTGCTGAATTTTATCTCACACAGTTAACCAAACGTATACATGCTACTAACCCTTACACCTTCACTTACTTCAAATAAAAATATAACAGGAATTCCTACAGGTTTTGTGCTACTTTCAAGATTTATTTTTCCTTTCTAAAACTAATCTTCCTTGGATTCACTCAAATTCTGTTTTAAGATCCAAACGTAGTCAGAGCTGGCCCACAAAAATAAGCTGGCTTGCTCCTACACAGGGCTAAGCCTGGGTGGAGGGTGAGAGCTGCACAGGAGAAGGAATGAATGGAAAACAGCAGGAGTGTTGTTTTATGTGGCACTTTCTAGTGCTGCCACTAGGATTTTAATTCAACAGTGCAGCAAAAGAGCAGCTGTTCACATCATGATGAATAAAGACCTATATAAAACTTACAGCTGCAAATACGCTGTGAGGAATTATTAATCTTAATGTAACAGAGATGCTCTACACTCAGTCACTGGCTCACAAGTACTTTCTACCTCTATCCAGGGAAAAACAGCCTTTGTGGCTGCTGGCTCTCAGCACAGCCATGAAATCTCCTTGTCTAAACAGCCACAAGATGCTGCTCCCTCTTCCTAGGAAGGATTTTCCTCCTCAAAAATACATGTACGTAGAAACCTACTCAAGTTACACACCTCCTAGAACTGTTAAACTCACAAGAGGGATGCCCATCAGAAAAGGATTTACTGACAGAATGAATTTGTAGGTTCAGAGCACCTCACTCACTGGGACAGTGGGAAATCATTACTGCTCCCGTGTCTTCTTCTACCTCGAGACCAAAGAGACATCCTTTCCCAAATCCTAGTTGCCTCATCACGCTCCCTCACCCCACTTTCAGGTGACCAGAGGCAGCCAGCCCTCTCTGCACCACCGCCCATCTCTAAGACTGCAGCCATGGGAGCTTCTAAAATCTCCTTCCAGGACAAGGCTGGGGAGGGTCATTCCCCTGTGGAGGAACAGAGGTGGCACCCACACCAGGCAGTCCACAAATTAAGTTTTCCTCTTTGTGAATAGCCCCGCACTTCTCCAAGGGGGGCTGCCGCTGGCCCTCATGTAGGAGGACAACCTCTCCTCTGGGTAGCTTGTCCTGCAGCATGACCACCACATGCAACCACCCTAGCAGCCTGTGTGCATTTGTGTTTGCATGGGATCCTTAGCAGCACAAAGCTGAAGTGCAGGAGGCGTTCAAATGGCAATTAGGTAAATGCACGCTGACAACAGAGAGAGGACCTCTGGAAACTGCACATTCAAAATCCAGGTCTGGAAAGAAGTCTAGTGCAATAGTGGCCTCCCTGAAACTATCCAACCCCTCAATCTGCTCAGTTTCCACTGAGTTTCCTTCTACCCTCAGCATCCATAACAGCTTTGATTTTTGACAATCATACTCATGGCCATTTAAGAGTTAATAAAAAATAAGATCACAGGAGCACTAGAACAGGAATTTATTACATATTCTTCGGCAGATACCCTGGGCAAGCTTATACTTGCACACGTGCCTTTCGTCACGCCACTTGACGCATCACTCGCATCCAGGAAGCTCCCATTTGTGGGTAAGCACAGGCTGGCCTGGGATCCTCAGGCGTGTGTCAGGTGCCATCAGCGCAAGTGAGACGGGCATGACGCCCTCACCGGGGCCCATCCCAGTCATGGCACAGCGCCACTGTCAATATCCATCGGTGACTTCTCCAAGCCTAAGACAGCCCACACACCCCAAATGCCACTTATCACTAAGTGGCTTGCTAGCGCTTCTGACTGCATGACTTTGAATTCCCACCACAGCAAACACGAGGGCAGCGGGGTGCCCAGCTATCCCCGGGGGTTATCTGCTTAAGGGTCAATGCTTTTGAGGTGCTTCTCCTGCACACCAAGACGAACATTGGCTGACATGGGACAAATGCAACACAGTTCCAGGCAAAATACCTCTGGGGTTCACAGACCCCAGTGAGACAGTGTAAGACCAGAAATGGTTGCTTTCCTTCTAAATTTTAAATCCTATCCCAATGACATGTATCTAAACTGCTACTGAACAGAGAAAGCTGAGGCTATGTTTAAAGGCTTTATCTCTGTAAATATTTGGAGAGCTATAAATACTGAGCCATATTTGTAATATGAATATTGGACTTACTGTTCTGTTGCCATGAAAATTACTATAAATAAACTTCAAATTCTTAATTTCTCTGATTTTCCAAGAACTCCTTTAAAAATACAAAAAAATCTCTTATGTGAGACATCTTGCTATTTAATTAGCCATTGGAGTCAACGGCCACAGCACAGAGCAGGAACGGAAAACTCAACAATGAAGGCAGACAAAGCACATAGTGCACTAGCATGCTACATATCTGTACGTCCCAAGAGGGACTTACTACAATCAGACAGTCCAGGAGTCAAGCCCTGACTGCTTTCTATGTCTGGGGAAAGGAGGGAGCGGGAAGGGAGGCTGTCTGAAGTTCTGAAATAAACCACCTTGTTTCTTCTGCAAGTCACATGTGTATCGATGGCTTCCAAATTTCACAGCACCTCTGAGTTGTTTTTTTTTTTTTCTATGTAGAAATGAATTTTATAAAGGAAATAATTTCAAGGCATTTTATAAAAGTGCAGAGCAAGGATGGCTTTGTGGCTGAAGGAGCAGTGAGCTGGGCACAGGGTGATCGAGTTCTCATCTCCAGCTCTGCCAGAAAGTTTTTGCTTCATCACAGATACATGACTTGATTAGTGTAGAGAAAAATTCATAACAATTTTTTAAGTATTTCTAGCCTGCTCTATGTTTAATCAATTTGTGCTTCAGCCTTATAAAATAAAAGCCAGTAGCCATGCCATGTGGCCAGATAACCGTTTCTTCACTACAGAAAATGCAGTGCTTCCCAGCCCTCTGGTCCCAATCCTTTTGTGATTTACACCGATGCTCCTTGGGGAATAAAGCCGATTAGTGCAACCCTCTTGCTCTTCTGAGTAAGAAAAGTGCAATCTGCACATGTATGTTCCTCAAGACAGGTTCTGCTTCCATCATTTCAATTCCCAAAAAGTGTTGTCATCACATGCACAAGATTCATAAACATGCTATTTGTGACTCCTGCCTCAGAGTAGAAAAGGGCAGTGTGTTTTCCAGGTCACTACACCCTCCTGGTCCTACTGTCCTTCTACAAGCCACCTTTGACCCACCTGGTCCTACAGCTCCAATTATGCTGCAGTTTTATCTGAGATTATGCCTTCCATGGAAAGCATCTTAATGCAGCAATACAAACAGGTCAGATACATCTTATAGTTCGGCTTCAAGGTTTTGACCTCCAAGACAGTTTGGTTAAATTGTAAAAAATCCCAAGAGACTGGATTCCACACTGTGAGTTGAGAGCAATGATGATGTCATTGGTTGATGATACTTGTTTTCAAAAAAAATAAAAGGATGCAACAGACCAGACTGACCAACGAGCACAATACAAGCAGCTGTGCCCAACAGGCCACCAGGGATAAAATGAACTGAAAGGCCCATGATCTCCAACAAGAAGTAAATAAAATAAGCATGAAAGACTCTTGGATAAGCTTTCTTAACAGATAGGGACTATTTTAAAATGATCATTCTAAATATTGTCATGTTGAGTAACATTTTTTAGCAACAGCTGTTGCACTAGGATTTCATCCAAATACTGACAAGTTAATACCACAAACAACCTCGTTTTAAGCCAGTAAGACAGCCACATAAAATGTTGCAAATATTAATAGCAGAACTCACCAATAAAAGCTTTGCAGAGTAGCAAAGCTATGACACCTTGCTGCAGTCAGTGTAGCAGGATGTCAGTGCACAGCTGGGATTTGAGGAGGATGCTGAGGGTAACACTTTCTCCTTCAAGGTCAATATGATGAGTACTGGTGACCACGACCTGTGTTTTTACACCCAAACCAAGACAGCATCACTATCAACCTGTGGACCTCGAACATGAGGCTCTGGCTTGGGTCAAGACCCAAGTCAGAGATAGGAATGTTGAAGACTTAAAAGGCACCACTACTCCCCATCATATCCAAGCCCCATGTGGGTATCTAACCTAAAAAGTAAACCTTGGTCCTGGCGAACTGGTAAGATCTTAAAACTTGTTGGGCCCAGTTACACATAATTTTACACAACATTTCAAGTCAAAAAGAAACAGGGAAAAGCCAAGTGATTCACACCACCCAACTTTAACACATACAGGCTGGAAAACAATAGGGTCCAGTCACCTTGGCTGCCTTCACAGCCAGCAAAATGAGACACGCACTCCGAAGGTGTGACTGACTTGCTCTGCTTCAGATGTTCAGATCAGAGTTAAATTAATAGCTGCCTGAACTCTATACGGACAAGCCTTCCCTTGATTACAGAGGGAAACTAAGGCAATTAGCTCAGTTGCAGACATCTACAGGTAGCCAAATAGACCCAAAACATAGAGTTGTCCTTGCAACCGGCTCGGGACACAGTTCAAAGCATGAGTGTCCCACAAACCCAGGGCAGTGCTGCAAGAAAGGTACACTGCACCCTGGGCAGAGCTTCTGTGAGAAGACTCCTGGAGCAGCAGTGTGCACTACAGATGCAATGCTTTGCACTTCACCATCACGCTTTTTGGGCAGTCCCCCACAGCTTTTCACAGCAGGTTTATGAGACCATCAACTTGAACAGTGGTACATTGCAGCCCTTTGCAATCCCAGAAGGAAAGGTCAAAGTCAGCTCCACCACAGCTGAACTTCAGTGAACTGATGTACCTTAGACATAGAGTCAGCCACAACACTGGGTGGGCAGTGAGTGGTCACAGTTGAGAGACAGACACTTAACCAGCTCTAGCTGCAGCCTCTTGAAGTGCCTTGAGAGGACCAACAATCCTTCGCTTTCTCAGAAGAGAGGTGCTGCAAGGAGCAAGTCATTCACATGCAAGGACTGCAGCAACCTCCCAGCAGGACTCCCCATCTCAGCTCTGGAGCACATGGGAAATTCTCCAGCAGCATCAGGTACTTTTGGGTGGCCTTGCTGTTGTGTTGTTTCAAAACTGGTGTGCATGCTAAAATTGTAACAAAAAGGCAGTACTCTTGCTAATGTTCATTTTAATCCTAAATTCAAACTTACTTATATTACATACCTTTCTAATACAAAAAGGGAAAAGGGCATTCACTGATAACTGGAAATATGAGAAGCTAAAGCCCAATTTTAATATTTTTTCTTTATTTTACTTATTTTACTCAAGACTGGAGGAACAGAAGAATGCTTTTACTCATCAGACAATTTTCTAAAAACACCTGTTATTACGCTAGCCTTCCAGGTTAACGCTGCCCTGTGATTAGGGCAACTACCTGTGTAAAATCTATTGAGGCTGAGAGTTTCAGGGGCTTCATTTATGCTAGAAAAACTGCAGAGCGAGAGCCCAGCACCAGCATCGCCACAGCAGTGTCTTGCTCTTTGCAAAACCCTTCCAACCTGCCTCCATTTCATGTATCATAGAAGCACAGAATTATAGAACGGCTTAGGTCCCCCTGGAGTCTTCTCCAGGCTGCACAATCCCAGTGCCTCCAGCCTATCCTCATAGCAGAGATGCTCCAGGGTTCCAGGGTTCTTACAGCCCGCAGTGGGGCTATGTTAGTTCACATATTTTAAGGTTTTCCTCGCAACTGGGAGGGATTAGAAAATGAGGCTTTGATGTGTTCAGGACATGTGCTTGAGATTACTTGTGTACCTAGATGCTAGCACATGTGCCTGCAAGTTGTGGTTTAAGTTTGTTTGTCCCTGGCAGCTCATGTTTGCAGCTCTGGGTGGAGTTTGCATAAAATTATATTATTGTATTCCATTTTGTAGTCAATAATACTCTATAATCTATATTCAGTAACAATATTTGAGTCTATATTGAGGAATATTATATTACAGCAGAGTAAGAGCTACGACACATAAGGCACACATAACGAGAAAAACATCACTGCAAGAAAAGTGGTTGAAAATTATTCTGAAAGCCATTTGGAAAATTATTTCAGGATTATTAAGGACTACTGATTAATAAATGCCATCTATATATTTTTTTTATAAAAGTTGCATATTCCAAGCCATTTTATTAATTCCTGCATATATGGAGAGACATTTACATATTTTATGTCACTTTTTAAATTCTGAGATGACAGACACTATCTAAATATTCCTATACGTAAATATGACTGCTCCACACTATATTGTCTTTCAACCAGACCACATACTCTCCACATCACAGGAGATGTTACAAGATCTTAATACAGGGTTCTGCAAAGAGCAGTAGGATTTTCTGGGGTTTTCAACAAGTGTTATCTTCTGTGGACTTCCCTAAGGCAAAAACCAGGCCACACCAGTTACACCTCTTCAGCACTTCACAACTTTTAGACATGCTATTCCTCTTCGAGTCAATGAGAGTTTTACAGCTAAATCTAACCCTGCATGCTTTGCCAATTTTTTCCGGTGTCTTTCTTTTAGAATACAGGCACTTGGTACATATATAGCAGTGAAACTGTATTAAAAGCCACAGCAGGTGAAAAATCATACAGCTCTGGGAAGTTTTTGGTTTTTGACCCTCCTCACAATCAAAGCTATGCACAAAGCACAACGAGGCACAGTAAATAAAGACATTTCACACAGACAAGCACGAAAATCTTCCAAAACAAAAGAAAATTAAATTATCTTCCAACGAAAGAACACACTGCAGTGAAAGACTAAATGAGTGATTCTAATTAAAACCACGCTGCGAATCTCCTACTTTCCACCATGAAAAAACATCAGCTAGTGTTTGTGCATGTACAGCCACCCTCCAAAACCAGTCAGGCAACTTTCCAGCCAAACAACACAAGACAGCATCTCAGAGCTACAAAACACATATAGCGAAATTATCCATTAGCAATCCTAACAGCATGCCGGGCCAGGATCTGCAGGGACGGGAAGGCAGCCAGAGCTCAGCCCCCTGCCCCAGCGCTGCCCGCTGTGCCAGGCATGCTGCTGCCAGCGCCCAGCCCCTCGCCCCATGGCCGCATCGTGCGCCCATCGGTGTGTGCCACCCCGCGTGCTGGTGCTCGCTTTGGCAATGGTCGGCCTCATCCAAAATGGGCACTCGCATCTCTTCTCCGCCCCGTGCTCATAAGCAAAGCATTCAATCCTAGGGCACGCACACGAGAGTCACAGTGCTGATAGTCCTGACCCCAGGCAAGCACAGGCAGCGTTGTGCAAGCCCTGCTCCAGCTTCTTAATCCTGGCACAACCATCTTGGGCTCGTCTCTCTCCTTGCAGTGCTAAATCAAGCAGCGGCCTCAGGTGAAGACACTAGGAGGGAATGAACACTCGGGACTAACCCTTTGTGCCTGCGCTGCGCCTGGGCTTCACACACAGCTCGGCTCTGAGCAGCGCCCCAGAAACCAAATGTGATCTCTCCTCTGACCCACGCCCTTCTAGGTATTTATCTATTTGCACAGCCATGATATGCCGTGGGCTTCCCAAATGCTAGCAGAGAGCTGAGGGGACGGCAATGTGCGCCTTATTAAGTACAGCATATATGGGCATCCATGTCCTGCACAGAACACACATGATATGCTGATACTGCTATTCTGACGCATGCAGAGGGACAGGAATCAGCTAAATATAGCAGGCTTCAATGACCAGTCTAAATTACAGACTTAAATGACATGAAGAAAGGTACAGTTTGCCCAAAGACAGAGGAAAGTCATGGGAAGACTTCGGACAGCGATGGGAGGCTTGGCTCTAGCATCATTACACCTGGCTTACTATCAAGACATTACTATCAAGACATCCAGTAAAAGCTTCAGAGACACAGGGACGTCATGCCCATTAGAAGATGTGGGCAGGCGTAATGATGGAGAAACAAAAAGAAGATGCAACCATCATAAGGGATTCCAAAATCAAAGGAACTAAAGGCAGAGGAAAAGGAGGATCTGGTTAATAGCATTCACCTGAAAACAACCAGAAGGAAGCAGCAGCACCCTGGGAATCTGCAACCGATACCTAAAGTGCATCAGATTTTTAAGAGGGCAAATTTTATGGATCTCCTGAAAAGCAGAAAAGAGGTCTGCAAGAACAGAGCGCAGATTCTGTGACTTGCTCCCCTTTTTCATGCTATTTTCGGACAGTTAGCAGCCCCATATGTTTCACATGTGACATCCAATCCCTTGTAACACCCATGGAAGGCAGTAAAAGTGTCTTAATCCAGATTTTGCAGCTAAGTAACCCAAGCAATAGTAAGTGACACAGTTAATTGCCAGTTGATCAATGTATCCTTGCTTGGTAGAAAACTTAAACACATGTTAAACATTTAATCCCACTTTATGAAAGTTTAAGGATGTACTTAAGTGCTCTGTTGCACTGTAATAGATCACTTTGCTTGATCTCTTTTACATTTTTTCCCTCACATTACACAGAACTGGACGAGCAATTATTTTAACACAAGTAGGATTGCAAGGGGCACGGGAAGAGCTCCCTTCCTAATGGGTTTTGCCAGGATTCACATTTGGCAGTAGCACTGTTATCACTGTCCCAAAGAGCAAAACTCCTTGAGGAGGACTTTGGTGTCTGTACCTGAAGAGCTGAGGAACTCCCCAAAATGTACCCACACTGTGTCTGCAACTGTTGTTTACTGCTTTGAACAGGGCTGCATTTGAAACCTAGGCAACAGACCTTTAAATCCCAATGTACATAACGTTGGCATGCAAACCAAAACCAGGAGTTCCTTGACTTTATTGGGTACTGAAACATTAAAAGCAGGTGTTTAAAAACTGTATTACAAATCTGTCTGCAACCTTTATTATTTTTACCATGTGCAAGTAAATTGATCACTAGCGTATTTCAACTATTTCAGTGAAAATATGCAACTCCTGCTAAATTACTTCTTATACATGTGGAGGGAGGAGAAAGTTTACTTGATTTCACTGCACTGACAGCATGCAACATATTTTACTTATGTGTAGGAATAGAGCAGATGCTGTAATGGATCATCTTTTCATGGCATGTATCAAAGAAGATCTCAAGCTATTCTTCACAAGGAAAGAAATGATAAACCCTTGCTCATAATGAAAGCTGCAATGTACTTTGAGACAGCAACTGAGTAATTTGACACCATATTTTCCACTGATTCAGCCTGTTTGTTGGAACAATGACTGATTAAAATGGAAAATCTACATTATAACCACATATATTGACATTCCAGATCAAAAGCTCTATTACGGATGTGATTTTTTACTCTTCTTACCTACAAAAATTAGAAAGTATAAAACCAGAAATTATTCCAATGGAGTGACCTGCAATACAAACTGGCCTCCAGTATATCTTCATATAGAACGCACACAATATCATTTTCATTATATATATGTTTTATGTAATCTGGAGTACCAAGAAGGGAAAAAAAATCATTTGCCCTGAGATATTACTTTTAAGAATAGAGGACAGATGTCTAGCTGCCAAAGCAGACTTGTAAAAAATTAATCACCTGCCTCATGCAGGTTAGCAGTATTTGGCAGGTAGGTTAGCTCAGCTCATAATGAAGCATCTGGCTTTTGGTAAAGCTGCATTTTAATTTTAACCGTGTTTCATTTCAGCTTTTGGGCACACGTCAACATGCAATAATCTGGCAAGTCTGCAGCTGATTTGCTGATCGGTAACTTTGGTGTAGGTCTTCTAAACTGCAACCAAAACTAAGTCAAGTAACAACTGTAGTTCACACCCAGACCGCAGCCTTACATATCATCTGAATCTCTCTATAAAGCCATTTTAAACTCAGTCCTCCACATCTTATCCATCCATAGTCTTATTCTCTTAAAAACAGCTAAAATGACTAAAAGTCAGCAAACTACCAAGGGCATGCTTGAATTAAGCAGGCTAAGCTGACTTGACTTCAGGAGTGCCCCAATACTGCTTTGAATGTGGTTTGGGTCCTTTTTTTCTTTCTAACTGAGGTCCGGTAATCTGAGGCAAGCAAAAGGTCTACCCACATCACCACTCTCCTTTTAGAAAAGTGGGTAGTCATTTGTAGCACTACTGGTAGACTCTTTTGGCTAACCAGAAGCATCTGCAGCTCCTTGGACACTGAGAGTGCAGAAAAAGAGCTGCTGAATCTCAAAGAGGTCTGCAGAACTGCGACCCTCTGATTCTGTGACTCTCACCACTTCTCGGTGTTCCGCACAACACATGCACTTTCAGTGGAAAGGTGCTTCTACCACAAATCTACAGGGAAAAAAAGCCACCACCACCTGTCCTTGTGAGACAGCAATCCCAATGCAGATGCAGGGGCCATTTTTTAACATTAATAGCTCAGGCATTCAAATAAGACTCCTAAAAGACAGAAATCTATTAGAGCATGAATTAAGCAATTGCCAACTTTCCTTTTTATATCATGACCACTTTTTAAGGTTTCAAGTGTGCCAAAACCCTCAGGAATCTCACTGGCTGTTGTTTTTCTCTTCTTGTATCACTTAAACTGAACTGTTTCTTTCTAATACTTTTTTTAAAAGAAACAGAATGGAGAACAGGTCAGACTACAGGGTCCTGAGCAGACCTTGACAGATCCAGAAAGGAACTGGGAACATTTAGCACATTTCCAGCAGCCACACTAGCAGTACCACAAACACCTCTGCTGGGTTGCTGTGGCAGGTATTCTCCTGGCACACCACTGCAAAGAAATCACCTAGTTCAACTGCTGATTATATTAATTGCCTTGTTTCCATTTTCACTGAACATCGTTCACTAACAGATACTCCCCGGTCCCACAGACACACTTGCACTGCATTTAGTTATGTAGAAAAAAGAAGGCAAGGGGGGTTTTTCTTATCTTGGTTTGGGACCTGACTGCATGCGGGTAAGGGGAATGGCGACTTCTAGAAAGAAAATTCAGAGCCACAGCAAGAGACACAGCATCTGGAGCTTTTAGCAGGAGTGATGCAATATTAAGCAAGGAGCAAAGGGGATGGAGAGGACAAAAAAAGCATAGCACTCAAACAGTCAAGAATGAGTACTGATTCCTCCCTGAAGAGCAGCGATACACGTTTTCGAGGTATGCTTCCAAAATAATGATGAATTGCCTTTTCAGACAATGTGCAGAAAAACTCTGTCCACATTGCAAACAATTCATCGATTAAAAGGATACCACATGAGATCTGAGGACAACGTAAATGAGGAATAAGAGAAGAAAGACTATGACATTTATGTTCTGCCTTTTTTTGCACAGATTTCCATCACATTGTTTCTAGATATTCAGGGTGTGTGTGCTGCTGGCCATCAAAACCAGCCTGATAAGGGAAGCAGAAAGGATGGCTCTGTGAGCAGCAGTGGAGATAAGGATGATGACTCTGATTCCTTCCTCGGTCTAACCTAGAAGGTCCTCACTTTATCAACCACCACCAGAAGACAGCTGGAGGACAGCCCACACAGCAAGACCAATGCCACTGACTCCCTTGTCTCAAAGGATGAGACAGAAAAAGAACTGGAAGAGGCCAAGGTAGAGAGGAAAGCTGAGAGGTGATCATCATCCCCTTTCCTGAGGGAATGGCAACAGCAGAGGAGTGGGAATGCTTCCCATCTCCTCCTCCCTTAAGGCCACAACTAAGTTCTGCTTTGCTGGCAGACAGTGAGTCCAAAGTGAAGGCAAACCTAGGATATTGGGCTAAATCCTTCGGGCTGGAAAGCCAGATTGAATATCTCAACATCCTAACAGCCAGGATACGCACTGCGGTGTTACTCAGGCCAACCGTGGGCAAGGTATCATTTTTAAAGGAGAGCAGAATGCATCCCCCAAGCGCTGGCTGGTGGAATTTTCATTTTTCATTTGGAAAGGGTTGTTGCACCAAACAGCAGAGGCCTGTCCCCAGGACTGCTCATAAATCAAAGCTGAAGTTGCATTTTCAGGGTCATGAAATGTTCACCAGCTGACAGCAGCATTTTCCAGAATGGCTCCCTTTTGGACTTGGCCCTTCTCAAGGAGGCCATAAGCTACCTACATGGCTGTGCTTGTGGAGCTACCCTGTGGGACCAGCTTCATGTGAAATATCAAAAAAGAGAAACTCCCCCCTTCCCAAAACACAAGCTTCTAACAATGAAAAACTGTGATAAAAAAAAAAACAAACCTTTCAATGGGCTTTCTTCCATTTGTTGGATTTATAGAAGCAATAGCAGCCTGAAAACATCTGCCAAATCATTCTGCTTTTCAGTTTTGATTATTTGTCTGCTAGTTTGAGGTTATAGTTTTACTATATAGATGCAAGAAGTGAGAAAGTAATTCAGCTTAGATTTATTCTTAAGAAGTACCAGCTGTCTAAAACAAGGCTATAAATGCAGGCTCCCTGTCTGGTTTGCTGTATGGTTGCATGGCTTGGTGCTATTAATTGCAACCTGCCTAACAGGTGCTCACCAATGTCTTTATACCCTCACCATAAGAAAGGATTATATTTCCATCTGGATAAAAGGGTGACGCTGTCAAAAAGAATTCAAGAGCAGCATACAGAGGAAGTCCACTGTGGCATGACAAGTTGAATCACTGCTTACTAACAAGAAAAAGCCCTCTTCTCTGCTCTGCCAAGACCCAGAGAGGGAAGGGGAAACCAGCTAGCACAATTTTTTCCATATCCACTCCTATTGGTCTGGCAAATGGTAACACGCTCCACGTGCTACAGGGGTGCACAAATAGCTCCGAGGCATGCTGGTGCCTAATTATGGTGATGCGGAGATATACAAAAATACTGAGGCAAGAATTGCGTTAGTTTGACACTTGTTAGTCATAAGGGGATTTAAAAATCACAATGTGCCTCAAGGCCTTTGAAAATCAGACCCAAAGTGCCTACTTGAGATCTAGTCAAGAAATGACACAGCCAACTCTTGTGAGCAAGCCTCCTGTCGCAGACAACGTTTTGACTATGTAAATCAGCAGACAAATCATTGTGTTTTGCCTGTAAAATGAGGGAGTTCAGACTATTCATCTGTTCACAGGCTCAGATCAAATTCTGTATTGGAGCACACAAGCCATACACAACCTCTACCATGTCACTGCAAAGAGACACAGTGAAAGGCAAGACAGCATTCACTGTATCTTCAATATTAATATATTTTACCAAGAGGAAACCAAATTCTGGCCAGTACTGGCTACCCAGATAAAAAAGGAAAACCCCTACAACTCCTTTTCTTCCCTTTTTCTAATCAATTTATCACCTCATGTCAAGAGTAATCTTGAAGAGAATTCCTGGCATATTTTGTGTCGAAAAACTGAATAGTAATCATGAGTTTTGAAAGCGCTTACTAGACTATTCTGTGCATTTGGATTTTTTTTTTTTTCACCATTTAGTCCAGTCTTCTACGGGAGTACATCATACCCTTTAATTAAACATTCTTGAGTATTTGGATTTTATCTCACAGATACACCGCACCCTGCTTGTAAAAATTCCATCTCAGACAGCCAAAGTGCTTGACTTTGTCCAAAGATGAGTTATTAATTAGAGTATCTATAGACCATGTATTTTTAATCTGGTGCCATCCCTCCCCATGGAGCCCAAACTTTTATCTGCCAGATTACTTACCTGCAGCTGAAACAGCCAACGCTGGCTGGAATGCAACCCCCATCTTCTGCAGCTCCTCACCATCACTCTCAAAATGAAGAATGGGAGATAGGTCCAAATGGATCACATTTTTAAGATGTTCTGGATGTAAACCCCTTGAACTAAATTCACCTTGCTTAAAATGTGGCTATAGCTATCTAACTGTGGGTTTCCTAAAGACCCCATTCACTTCACCTTGCTTCATTCAGAGAAATCCTGACCCTAGCTGTGAGCTCCTGCAGATGCAGAGGTGCCAGCAGGATCCTAACCGGCGTGACTTCACTCCCCAAAGTGGTCCCAGGCTTCACCCCCACCTGGCACAGCACGTGGCTTTGTAACACCCAAAGCTAGCTGGGGCACCAGACCTGTTCTGACTCAGAGCAGGGAGTACCCTGATCTGAAATCACCAAAGGCAACGACAACTCACAAAATCCTTCCCTGAGCCAAGGGGTAAAAGCCGGTGCCAGGCGTGAGCTCACCAGCACCGCTCCCCTGCACTGCTCACTTCTGCCAATCTTCTGCAGCGTTTTTAGCTCACTAGGTGCGCCGGCTCATCCCACTCTCAAAACATTTAGCAATCGAGAACAGCGATAGCTTGGGGCTGCCACAGCAGCTAAACACCCAAACACGCAAAGGCGGAATGTGAGAGAGAGGAATACTGTGTTTCCAGGCTCACTAGCCCTCACAGGCGACTGGATGCGCTCAGAACCCTATTGTTCCTAAACGCAGAAGGGAGGGTGCAGCCATCCCACAGAAGGAAATCCATAGGAAATCCTGCTGGCATGAAATGTGGCTGAGAGATAGTCTGCAGGAGCCTCCAGTGAGCAAGCCCCGTGCAGATGATGGAGACATGATAAGGAGCGAGTTGTGCCTTCCAGCACTGGGTTGGGTGAGACTCTGCTGCTGTGGGCAGCTGCCAGCACCCACCAGGCTTGCCCCTTCTGCGGGTCAGCATGAACTCCCCTGGCAGCCTGCCATGCTCAGCACTGCCTGCCCTTTCCCAGGCTCAGGTTTGGGAGAGCAAAGTAATCTCATAAGTCGGTGGGCACTCACCACGATGCCTGGTCCCAGTGCAAAGCTCTTCAGCTTTACATGTGGCCCTCTCCAGCTCCAGAGAAAAGTCACCAGGCTGGAGGAGCCACTAGAGCCAAGGAAAAAATAGGTCTCTAACCTTGGACTTCATGTTGTACCCACAAGAGACTACCACCCTCCTACACCACCACTCTTCTCGTCCAGCACACTTTCCTCAGAAACCCTTGAATCTTGGACCTTTCACCACCTACACAAAGCGATGGAGCAGCAGCGAGGAAGCTAAGGTTGCCTGGAAAAAAAAAGATAAACATGCTCTTGAAAGTAACCTCCTGGCAATTTTTCTGGGGAACTGTGCCATGAGCAGTGGATGCTTTTTGGATTTACTTGTCCTCTGCCTCAGCATGCCCTACCATGTGGAGGTATTAGTGTGAGAAAATCTCCAGTTTGGGAAGCAGGACGCTAGTGAGAGGGGGGTTAAAACGGAGAAGGGAGGAAGAGACCTGTTCTGCATTCTCCTCTTGTTGAAGGGGAAGAGCTTTAACAAAAACAGAATTCAAGCAAGCTCCCCCAGAACAGTGACATAAGAAGACCTGACTGCCCACATGGGGCAAAAAAATAACACAGAAGGGTAGTACAAGAGGTCAGAGCAGCTTTATGAGGGGTTTCCTTGAGTCAACTCAATAGAAAACACCAGGAAATACTAGAGGGAAAAGCTTGAGCCAGAATCTCTCACCTGGAGACACCCGATACTGTTTGAGCTTACATCTGGGTGTGAACTTTGAAGCTTGGGTTCCTTTCTGTGTAACATAGGGGACTGAATCAAACTCAACCCAAACACCTGTAACATCTGGAAATACATTGATTCAGAGAGGCATTTTACAGTTTTTGTCAGTTACCAATTTATCAGAAGTTATTCCCTAGATTTCCTCCTCTTCCTTTCACTTATTTGTAAGTACTCTGGTTTTAATGTACTTCTTTATTTGTAAGTACTTACTATTTCTCTTTTTAAAAAGTATTTATAAAGTACTTTCTTTCTTTCTGAAAGTACTTTTCATCCATTCACCAAACTCTAGTCTGAAGTGAGAAGCTTTTAAGTATTTCCTCAAATAGATAACTCTGGCCAGGATGGCAATGTCAGCATGAAGAAGCTTCTTCTGGCCCTCTGTATGTTTTTGTTCTTTTTGGAGAAAAGGATGTTCAGGCTGTAATAAAAGGACTGAAAAATACATTAATCTGTATTAAACCGGTAGAGCCAATTGACATGGCTAGGACTGGCTGCTTCCTCCCCTCTCCATTCATGCCCTTCCGCAGTTTCCTTTCCTCTTTTCTGACACTTGTTTGTGTTTGGAAGCAGCATGCTCACTCCCAACAGACTGGGACAGGGGATAAGAGGGGAAATGTCTGGACGCATTTACTCCAATTAAATGTTGGCATCACATCCAGTCTTTCCTAAAAGCACGTAGGAAACTTTAAACGCCAGGCTGGCCACTGTGAATTGATGCCTCCCCATTTACATTTCCTTGCATCAAGCCACAAAGAAAGTAGGTATTAATTGTCATCAAGCATGTCTGCCACAAACTCCTCTTTGACATCATTCATAAATGTTCCGCTAAAACCTTTCAACTTTCAGCAGATGACTTCCATAATCCCATGTCACTGAAGAGTTTTGGCACAGCTAAAGAGCAAACTGTGTTTGCTGCTGACAACTCCTCTCACCCCTTTTTCGGCTGCCACAGCAGCACACAAATTCTGCAGCAGCATTCCCTGCCCAATGTCATCTCAGACTCGCATCACTCCTTCGAAGGATGTGTTGGCTAACAGGGTTTTACAGCAAATAAATGCGCACAAGCCCTGCACGTGTGGTCTGTGCATCATCTGGAGCCATCCGGTCTTTGGACAAGCTCCCGCTCCCGCAGGAAGAGCTGTGGCACGAACCCAAGCAGCGTGAGCGTGGCAGCAGCGCCGGCCACCCTCTCACAGAAGTGCCTCAACACCCAAGGGTCCTGCGGCATCTGGGCAGTGATAAAACCTGGGGTCCTCTACACAGCGGGTCACAACTCTGACAAGAGGCACTGGCAATTCAACTTCTGGGTGAGAAAGGAGCAGCTGAGGAGGAATAGGCAGTGTTGGCTCTACCCGGTTACTTTTTCTTTTTTGTTTTAAACAACTAAATCTTGTTCTTCCCACTCCTGAGAAAAGTCTTTGAAAGATGAATGAGACTAGTCATATAAATGAATTAAGAGTCTGTTTACAGTGTTATTAAATTAAATGCTTTATATACAGAACTGAAGAGTTTGGTAGAATTCATGAATCTAGGTTCAGACTGCAGATTTCCAGAGTGGCTGGAAGGGTTTAAGGAACTAAACAGAAGAAACTCAAAAAGCCTCACTTTGCATTCACTGCAAACCAGCAACATACTTCCCCATCACTGCTACAGCTCTGCCCTCCAACCTGTGCTCACAGCTCTGGCTAGATCCAGTCACAAGCTAAGGACTAACTGTACTAAGGCATATCCCCAGCTGATTTCAGCGTATGTTTGGAATCTGACTGCACAGAGATGTCCACAGTCACCGCCTGCCAGCTGAGCACTTGCAAGGTCAGACATGGGCAGAGCAGCTATCCACCTGCACCATATTCACGTAGCTAGGAGCAAGTCGATGCTCTTGCCCTGGTTTTAGTAAAGGCTTGGTCCATTCAGTTTAAAATACACTCCAAGGCACGCTTATGCAACAGTAATTTTTGAGTACAGGAAAAATATCCCATCGCTTTTTGGAGAAGAAAGGGCGCTCGCTGCAGAGCGCCATGATAAACAACCTGTGATGTTCGTCACACGTTGTGGTACCTGCACAATAGGGTGGCCCCCCGCAGATGCCTTCACAGCCCCTCGACTGCCTTCTGTCTCGTAATGAGCTCGGTGGTGGGATTTCGGCTGCACTTCAATACGCAGTTCATAAGGTCCTGAGTGAGATGGCAGTTGCCAATCAAGGGCAGGCAGGGATGGGCTACAATGGAAAGGAAAACATATTAAGAATTAACATATATCAAGTATACTATCAGAAACCACAAGCACCCAGCACTATTACTTTAGAGACTGTATTTTGCAGTTCATCCTTCACCATCTTACATCTAAAATTTCGTCAGTATGGATAATGCCATGACACATGTAATTTAGAAGGTAATGGTTATTTTATGAAGATTTATGAGTCGAGGATATCTGATGGCCCAAATGCTATCTGGTTTGTAAACAAAATGGAAAAATGTTAAGACACAGCTTAAAAATATCTTACTATATTGATTCTTGAACCAAAAGGAAAAAGGTAGGCAGAAAGACACAGAGGAATTTAAGGAATAGGATTTCTGCTGTAGAAGTGAGTGCCAAACCAGCCTTAGAGGAGTTCTACATTTAATGAATCTAATGGATTTCAACAAATCTGCTCAGTTTACAGGGGGTGGAAAGAAGAAAAAAAGCCATTTCCAGCTTCCTTCCCAACACAAAACATGTCAGAGAGTCTCAAAAAGAAGCTGGTATCTTTCTCGTTCATGCACTGCAAAAGGGAGCAAGCTCTGAAGTCAGAACTTGCTTACAAATCCTATGAACTATGACGCACAAGCCTGAAAAAAATCCAGCTCGCTCTTCTGGCCCCGTATTGACTCTGCAATTAGTTAAAATATTAAGGACTCCTTACACCACAGCAGCACGCAGGCCCGACAGCATGCAATGGTGGGGAAGTGTCATTCTTAGACACTCACTGGTAAAACCACGTTTGAAAATAGCCAGGAGAGCGCAACTGTAAGAAATGCCAAGTTGACACTTTGGGTTGAAAAGAAAGAAAAAGAAATAAACAAGCACTGTAGAAACAGCAGGCCCAAGACAAAGTTATTGATCTTAAAATCGAAGCAAAAAGCTTCACAATGAAAACACTAATTTTATGTCTGGTATATATCCTTTCCTTTGGTGAATTCTCCTCATCAGGAGTAGTTCAAAAGCCTTTACAAGCAGTGAAGCGGTACAACAGCAACGTACAACCCTGCCCTCTAACATCAAACTTCATTATGTCTCCCACCAGCCTGGAGAAGACAAGCAGCAAGCAGAAAATCATGGCTCTCGATCCTTTGTTGTCACCACAGACCGGGGCTACCTGCCATGGCAGGAGGGCTCGTTCCGCTGCAGTGTGCGGATGAGGATGCTGAAGGGCCTGCCAGGAGGCTGCCCATGGGGATCTGCCGCTTCCCTGCCTCGCTGCTCCAGCCCTGGTGCAGGGCCAGTCTGAGCAGCGTCAGTCACAGCTGAAATGAGCTGATGGGAGGGAAAGGATGCAGAAGAGCTTCTGCACTGGATGTGTATGTTACAAGCACATATTCAGCTGGAGACTGAATACTCCATTTAACTGTCCCAGCGATCCAGCATACTTGCGGTTCTTCAGGCATTACAGCTCTCACATGCCCTAAAGCATCCCTGCTGTCTCCCACTGCAGGACGCAGACTTTAGGCACTGGCACCAGCTTTTTTTTGCTTTGGGTTGTTTTTTTGTTTTTTTTTTTAAGGGCTTATGCAGCTCTTTATCACTGGCATACTTAACTCATAGCTGCTACTGCATGTGTACATATACACTGATGAGACTTAAGGTAGTACTAAGTTTCTCTACATTATCTTTCTTCACTGCTTATAAATTTGAGCCTATAAACACCCACTACACACATTACAGGAGTCAACTGGAGCCACTAAGTCCGAGCCCTGGGTGAGGACCAGGATCAACCTCACTCCCTGAGCAGCCCCTACTACTCCAGCACGGCTTGCTTTCAAGTCACAGGCTCCAAACTTCCAGCTGCTCTGCCCTCCAGCCCTCAGGATATGGAGCATCCTCAAAAATAAGAGGTGGAGAGAAGAAAGTAGCCATACAGCTCCCAGCTCAGCCCAAATGGGAGGTCATCCAAAAGAAAAATGTTGCCTTTGTGAGGGCCCCCAGATCCCATGAACATCTGGATCCAGCAGGAGCCAGTGAGGCACTCTTTACAAAAGCAAGATCCTGCCAGGGAGAAATCCTGAATTTGGCGACCTCCCCCTCAAGCACCGAAGCCCCAGCGTTGGCTAGAGGGAGGACACTACATCTTCTGAGGTCCTGTGTGAGCCTTTTGCCCAAAATGGCCAGGGCCCACCTGGAGGGCGAGGAGAAACTCTTCCACTACCAGGTGAAGAGATGACAAAAAATTACAGGCAATTGGTCATTGTATATAGTCACTACGCCTTGCCTAGCACATTAGGTACACATACTTTAGTCTGAAAGAGGCTCAAAAAAACCCTCTAGATAAACCATATTTGACTAATGATAAATGACAAAGAGCAGAGCAAAACAGCTGTGTCTCTCCTGGTGATGATCAGCACACATTTTTAAACAGATGTTTCTGGTTTTAAGTAAATTCTCACTTGACAGATTTTTTTTTTTTTTCTTCTGAGGACACAACATTGATCTAGAAATTTTTAACATTTAACCAAAAAGGACAACTGATGAGCAGCATGTAGCCCTCAAGTGAAGATGGATTTTTTTCTGAAGGCATGGAAGTAAGTAGTAATTCCGTAACTAATTACATCTCTTTAAAAAAAAAACCAAAAACCACACAGAGAAAAACCTCACAAAACCCCCTTTCACATCAGCACCTAAAAATGTCAGTATAATTAAGACGTAAAATTCATGTTTGCAGATAAATCCCAAAAATAAAATACAGTTTGCTGTTAGCATTGAAATTCCAAAATATCACCTGCCCAGTTGTAAATTGACAAATAATGGCAGTTTTCCTGATAAAGGAAGCAGCGTGAGGCATTTAACAGTGTCATGGGCTGGGTCTGTCAGAGCTATTTCCTATGTTATCTTCATCATGCACTTAATTTCCTGTGGCTAAAGGTGGCTGAAGGAAAAAGTCACCAAGCACATGGTGTAGTGGTAAAATCAAATCTGGTTGCTGCAAATAAACCTTATCAATTTGAAAAAGCCCAAACTACCTCACCTAGCCAGCACCACACGGAGTGGAGAAGAGCCCCTCCACAGGGGTCAAGAAGAGAATTTAAAAGGTCTCCATGCAGTCCTCCTATCAAATGTACATCAGTGTATTTCCTTCAGATCGAATTTTCCACCAGCTGAAAACCTGTCCCATTCCTTTCTACGTCATAATAAATCTAACTGTAGTCCTCCTAAACGCTGTAATGAGGGATGGTTGTTTCAAGGCAAGTTCACAAAACCTGGCGTTAGGCTGCAGAAAACTTGCTCAATATAACTCCATCCTACATAAATCAGATTACAAAACAGATGAATAGTGATTTATTTTGCATACACCAGATACACAATATGATTAAATCAAAAACAGATTATCCAGTCTGGCTGACTTCTGCCTTTAGCAGAAAGATTTATCAAGTTACAAAAAAAAAAGTCACTAAGCAGCACACTGGAATATAGACAGGGAGGAAAGAAAACCAAAAACTTCTGCTAAACTCTGCAAAGGTCTTGAAGCCCCATTTTCATATGACTGCTATGCACTTGGGGATCACATTATCATTACACTTTCTAGGCTATTAGATGCCCAAGGCCACCTGAAAAAGAGATTTGCAAACATTTTTGTCCTTAATGAGGCTGCTGTGCAGAAGGCGTCAGAACACCTGCCAGACTCGCACAGAGACTAACCCTGCCCATTGGCCAAGTACCACACGGACTCATCTCCTCCAGACAGCTAGCTGTCCAACAGCGGTGTAAGCCACTGCCTAAAGAGCGGGATTTAAGTGTGTTTCAGCACCCAAAGTAATGCAAATGACTTTGAAGGAGTGTAGCTAAGACTGGATGCCCAGCACTAAACTTATTTTTTGTGACAGGGAGTCTTCCTTGAGAAGCAAAAACATAAACCAGAGAAACCACAGTGCTGCCGAAACTTTTTACCAGGCCGCTAGCTTGCCCCTGCTCCAACTGCACTCCAAATGCAAATATGGTTACAATTTATTATTTATTACCCACGTCTCACATTGAAATGGATGCCTGTTAAAGATCCTTGTGTGTTTTTTGGAAGAGTAAGAAAACAATGATGGCTACATGTCCACCAACTTGGCTGTGGTCAGAAAAACATACCTGCTTCATATTTCACCTATGAGTTAATGTAGGTAGATTTTACTCTCTCTTTTTTTTTTTTAATTTCCTGCCTGACAATTGAGCAATCTGGCTGTGAGCTGTTAAAATAGATGCTGCGTCCCACCCCAGACTTGGCTGTATTTTGCTGGCATGCGGAGCAAGTAGCTCCTCCGTGGAGAGCATGTGGCGCTCTGGAATTCCTCATGTTGAAGCCTGAAAACGTGAGCCGTCATCATACTCCCATATAATACTTAACACCACTGTCCTAGAACTTCACATTCAGAGATCGATTTGCTTGGAAAATTTTGCATTTGTTGGCTGACTCAAACAAACAAACAAAAAGAAATCAGTTCACAGAACGAGGCTCTCAAGCAGTCTTCAGCCTTATGGTACACCACCTAATGCAATCAAAAGCCACTGCTACGTGGTGGCAAACCGAACTTGTGGAAGCATCCAAATATCCCCTCCCAGTATGAATACAGCAGGAGAGAATAAAAGGTTAGAGGCATTGTGGGGTCTTCCCTGTTTACTCCACTGCGAGTCCCAGGAGATGGCCACTGACACAGCTACAAGTCCCCATTTCACTGGGTCCTGCCCAGACAGCCCTGCCTTTCCTTTGTCTGAGGAACTTCCTCTTGCTTGCCATCAACACTCAAGTTTGCCATGAACGCACAGGTCAGCAAACCTGGTTCTGCTGCACCAGTGACTATCTCATCTTAAGATAGCTAGTGCCCTTTTCCACCTTCAGAAAACCCCAATTTCTTGAGAAACTCAACTTCTCCCAAGTATGGTTGTCCTCTATCTCATGATCTGGACAAAAATGTCTATTTAAACAAAACAAACAAACACACACACAAAAAGGCATCAAGAGCATCTGAAAGGTCCACAAATCAAATGAGAGAGGGAAAATACATGCAACATTTTAAAATTACAATTTTTAGGGAAATCATACAATCTGGTGCCTCAATGAGCAATTTTTGCATTGAGTTTAAAACTGTCACAGTCATGAAAGTGGAACACAAAAAATCCGCAAAAATAAACAAGATAAAAGCTGAATGTGCTTTTGCAACTGGTAGACAGGTGTCCAGCCATACATTCTCTGGGTGCAAACTACAGCCTCCATATGTAAAACTATATGATCCTGTGTCTGGGAGGTCAAGAACATATATGTGTATTTTTGAGGTTGAAAAAGTACCACCAGCTAAAGAAAATGTGGCTTTCAACGGTTAAAAAAAAAACCCCAAACTGCACAGGAACATACAGTAGGGAGCTTTTATAAGTTACCTGGAACTGGGTGTCTATTCCTGGAAGCTCCTTTTGGTGTGGCAGACCTCACACATGCCATACACCCAACCAACAAAGTCAACCATTTCTCTTTCCCTCCTCCCGGAAAACACTACATTTCATGAAAACTCGAATGTTACAGGCCAGCACACTTCTTCGATTAGACTGACGACACCTGAAATAACTACAATGCATTACTTTTCGATGAGTAAGAAACTATCTCTAGGAAATTTCAGGTTGTGTTTAGTCAAACACAGCGGCTAAAGAGGAAGTCATAAAAAACGTGTCAAGATACTCAGAAATCTGGCACTTTCACGAGTGCCTATAGTTTTTGTTGTAGGATGATTTGTGACATGCTAATGAGCAAGTGAAAAATAAAAATGGGGTTTTAGTTTTGGAAATAGTCACTAACACTCTCCCCATACCTAAGGGCAGAAGTCCAGTCCTCTACTTCCACTTTGGCTTTGACATTTTTGCCCATTAGAAGTTCTACATTACACAGCAGTGAGGCGCAATGGGGAAACGTCACCGTAAGAAACACTGTTGAGACAGCAAGGGCTTGAGGAACACAGAGCATCACCTACCACTTATTTTTAAACTATTTGCTACTAACTATAAAAGGGGGGGCTACAGACAGAAACCTTTTGCGTTTGAGACAGCACAATGCATGAATACTGAAATACAGAAAGACTTTGGAGCTAAAAAGCTAAAGCAGAATTTCACAAACACCAGCTCTTGACTCTCGGTGTAATGACCTACCTCCAGTAGTCTTTGAGGCCAATTGGTACATTTAGGTAACCCATTTTGGCCTGGAAAAGGTATGATTCCCATCGCTACCTCAGGGTTTGTTCCAAAGCTTCCCCTGAAAATCTCTGCTTGGTCTCTAAACACTTCTACATCCCAAGACCTGGCGTAAGGCCCTGGGCTGCAAGTGCAGCACCGCAGACAAACCACCAGCAGACCTGGGTCACTCTGTGCAGCCTCAGCCTCGGCTGCAGGGTCCGGCTCTGCCCTCCCACCCCATCCTGCGATCCTCAGCACTCGTGTGCCAAGTGCTACACAGGGACAGAGTCGCACGTTCACAGCCCTTTTGGGGTGAGCCCAAACCTGCCCCAAAGAGCCCACAGCCTGGGGATCGGGCTCAGCTTCCAAGCTCACGGTCCTCATAAGCAACCAAGAGAAGCACAGGGCGCAGAAAGACTGCGTGTCTGTTCAGGCAGGCATTATTGTACCCTGATTATATACTCTTAGATTATTCCCTTGCTCCGGGACTTGAAAAGCCTGAAGTGGATTGAGCATAATTACAACAAACGAAAAACATCATCAATTTTAGAAACAACACAAAAAAGCCATTTCCCTTTTAGACTGATGCCCGCTATAAAACCCCTGGAGAGAGGACAGCACCCGGCGGATGGGCTGCCGGAGCCCACTCCCTCCTGCCCCTAAAGAGATGGGAATGCAAGGGAGGGAGGGAAAGGCGTCAGTGATTTTCCGAGGCACACTGGCTTTTGATGAAAACTGTACTGCGTATTCAGGAAGAGACAGAGGAGATAATCAAATCTGGTTATCTCAAAATCATTATGACTGGGTAGATTTTGGAGCCCGAGTTGTTTGTTGGAACCCACCCCTCCAGCCCTCGCATTTGAAATAGAACAGATGTGTAACATAACAGGAAAAAAATCCTGCTTTGTTGTGACAAATTCTTAACGAATTTTTTTGGAAAGATTTAAAATAACAGAGTTTCTGTTGCGTAGGCTGTGATCCTGTTGACGTCCGCGCTCAGTCGCCCAGCACTTTCATATACATAAAACGAGAGGTATTTTTGGTGGAAGGAAGCACGGTCAGTGTATCTGATTGGTAAAATAACTTAAAATCACATTTGAGTGGTAACTTCCAACTGCCCTAGAGCACGAGTTAATGAGATCACATGGAAACATATTGTGAACCAGGAAACATATTTTATGCCGGACCAAAACAGTGGAAAAAATGTTAAATACACAACATAGTGGGGCTCCGTTCCGTACACTTCACCTTTCTTATTTGTGTTAGTGCAGAGGCATGCTGGCTGCTACCTGACAGACCGCACCAAAGTGCCCATGGGCCACTTGCTGCAACGGAAAGATAAAAGCCTGTTTGGTCAAACTGTCCTATTATTGCCCTGGAAGTCTTTGGCAAAACGCAGCCTCCCCGGCACAAAAGCCAAAGGCTGGCCTCTCTGATGAACCTGAGCTACTTGACACTGCAGTGGGGGAATACAAAACGTTTTTTTAAGTACACAGGAAGGCTCTGAAGGATTTTCCTGGTGTGAAAAGTCACTATCCCAGCTCTGAAAGTCACCATCCCAGCTTGGCCAGGCCCTTAAAGGGATCGTTGCATTTCCCAAACTGAATTGAGCCAAGTCCTGTAAGGAGCTTGGGCAACGCAGAGTGAAGGAGGAGGAGAATAAAAACATACCAAGACATCATGAACTGTTTAAGCAAAGCCACAAGTTTGATGGCACCTAATTGTCCTGTTGCCTGATGAGCTTCTGCATACCCCATTTCCAGTCTGCTTGAGCTGGAGCTCATCCCTTGGGAAGCAGATAACCAATTACAACCCATGCATTGTCAGCTCCTAGAACAGCCTATTTAACTCTTCAAGGCTTTACTCGAGGTCACACCACACCAACAACAGAGACAGCATCACAAGATACGGCTAAGTGGAATGGGTGGATGGGCAGATTTGGCAAGCAGCAGAGACACGAAGGGAAAGAAGGCAAAAAAATAAAAGTATGCAATGAAGATATTATCAGGACTGCCCTCTGGGTCAGGGTTCCTTACCTCATGTAGGATGTTGGAGACAGAGACTTTGGTTTGGCCCACTGGTAGGGATGCTGTGGCACAGACAGGTACTGCTCGCAGAAGTTTCCTTTCCTGATGTGCTGAAAGCTGGAGAAGTCTTCTGGTGACAAATCGGCCGTTGGCGATATGGTCCCATGATCCTCGCCAGCCGGTTCAGTTTTGAGAGTCATGGACGGGGTGTGGTCAATCGCAGTCTTCCTCGACTTGATGGGAATTCCATCATTCATATCTATGGTGCTGTCAGTGGTGAGGGCATTGATGGCAGCGACGATGGCGGAGCTGGTGTAGTGGTTGGTGTTCCCCAGCCACGTCTCATCCGTGACGCTCACCCGCGGCGAGTTTTGTGGAGAAGGCGTGGGGGAGTGGTGTGGGGAGTAGGAGGTCTGCCGGCCATTAAGGCTGTACTTTCTCTTGTTGCAGGGAGATGGAGGTCTGGAGTTGCGAGCCCCCAGCCAGTTCTCCTCTGTGATGCTCGTCCTGGGAGACGTTGATGGAGAATGCCTCGGGGAACTGAGCAAAGTACAGGCCACCATGCTGCGCTGGTAGCCCTCCTCTGTGTCAGTGGTCTTCGGAGAGACACACGGGGACTGCCACGGAGAGGTCTGGGGTGAAGTGTATGGATACGAATAGTTGGACTCGTAGGAAGATGCTTCAGAGTTGCAGCTTCTGGAAGACAAGCTACTTGCTGGACTCAGACAGGAAGGGTCTCTGTATGCCTCCATGTTCGGTAAGTTCAAAGTGGCAGTGGAAGGTGACCGCTTGGCGTTTGGGATGGCCTCCTCAACCTCATCGTGGAAAAACTGGTTGTTGTTATGATGAAGCCCCATGTAAGAAGTGATCTCAATTCTAGGGCTTTCCAGTGCTGGAGCTCCATTAGGTCTGATGTTTGGCGGCAGGTAATATTCAGAGGCCCCGCTGTCAATGTGTCCTCCATATCCAGAAGGATGGTTTGTCGAAGGGACAACTGAAATGACAGGATTTGATGTCTGAAGGCCATGACATGGAGCTGACAATGAGGAATGTGCCACATTTAGAGGTAAGCCAGTGTTTACATTTGAAGATGTATAATTATAGTGTTCTGGAAAAAACAAACAAACAAGAATGATATGAGGTGCTGCACAAATATACTCACTTAGTAACACACCCGGTTGGAGTGGAGGGATGTGGCACAACACACAAAAGCACAGCTCTCCTTAACAAGCCAGCCCACAGGCCGTGGGCTAGGGGAAAAGCTGCAGACTAACGTCCTTGAACGTGCCACTGATGGAACAGCACAAGACAAGCTATTTTGGGAGGGGGATGTACACAGACCGAGTCTGTCTTGAGGACACTCTTCTTACGTGAACCTTCACAGCAAAAACTCGAGTCCTCAAACAACGTTGCTTTAGCATTCAGAGACTGCAGTGCTGCTCCAAAGATGAGCTTTTATGTAAGTAAGCTTAATTCCCTCCATAAAAAGTTGGAATACACACACACAAAAAGGACAAAAATCAAAAGCGGAGGCAGACTAAAGCAAAGAACATGATCAACTGCATTCTGTTAAAAAAATTATACACAACTGAAATTTCCATTACAGCAAGTTTCCAACTGGTTCCAGTTAACTAGGATTTTGGAACAAGACGGATCTATTGACCTGCTCTGGTTTCTGGGACCACTTATCCTCCAGCCCAACTGGCAGAGGCCAGGTGAAGGATAAACATGGATGTCTCACTACTCCACGACAGCTGAAATTCCACTGAAATTGCTGGTTATTGTGCACGCCACATCAAGCACTGCCAGCAGCGCACTCTTGGCCAACAGTCTAACCATTTAACATCCCTGGGTGTATAAAAGCCATAGCAGAGTTGCACAGCCAGCGTGAAAAACCTGGAAGGTGACAGACCACATCACAGACTTGTGCTGATAGGCTCCGTGACCCAGTGCAGGGGAACAACTCATCCTTCACGTGCTTCCATTCCTGATGGGCTACAGGGACCAGCATCTCAAAGCTTGCATGCAGGAGACTATCCTTGCCTTGCACCACTGTTGGCCTGCTGAAGGGATGCCTTCAGCCCTGCCCCACTGTCCTGGTGCTGCACATGTGTCTCTCCTTGCCACCTGGAGACACTGGAGGGCCACACAGGAGAAGATGAGCCAAGCTCAACCAAGGGCAAGGTGCCCCTGGTGTTTTGAGCAGTGGTGGGATCAGGAGTCATCCACCCTGTGCTTTCTGATACAGAAAGGCTCTGCATCACCAGCCACATGGGCCAGAGCCCCGAATGCCAGTATCTCTTTCCTTACTGGGAAAAGATAGCAAAACCTTTCTATAAGGGACAACAGCTGCTGAACTTCGAGTCTGGGTAATGCTGCACTGCAGGTTCCTCTCAGCAGGCTGGAAATGCACCCAGCTCCAGCCCCAAGCTCTGCTTGCAGCGCATCAGCCTTCCCTGAGGTTTATTACGGCAGTGGCACTTTCCTGTGGGACAGAGGGCAACCCTGTGTCCAGCCCGGCCAAAGCCAGTCCACAGCCTGTCCCCTGCCCACCCAGGAGGCAAGCTCCCCTGGCAGTCACCCTTGGCCTCCTTCCCTAGGGAGATAGAGAAAAGCTGGGTTAATTACTGCAGCTGTTATTCCCAACATGACCCGCTTCCCAGGAGCACTGCAAATGCAAACGAGCCTCCGAGCTGGTAACCCAGCACAGGCAGCTCTTCTCTTTCTTTTGTTTATCAGCTCAGCCCTCTCTGGTGTCATCCTCCAGCCATCCGGCGCTCGCCTTTCTCACTGGCAACAACTCCAAGGCAAACGGTACTTAGGAAAAATTAACGTGCTGTCACAGTTTCACAGCAATTCTACGATGTTACAGCTGATGTATGTCATGTCAGGTAACAGTCGGGAACGATGAGCAACATCTTTCGAACTCACCCTCTAGTCTGCCTTCAGAGACTGGCCATTTGCTGAGGAAGGGTCATTAAATTACACTGGAGCGTGCTACAGATAAAACTGGATTATTCAAAACACGCTGCAGCTTCGCGCTCTATTCAAAAAATGAGGCAGGTGGGACCTATGGAGAAAGAAGTGCTACTTTGGCAAGGGTAATTCCACTGCAGTGGTCTCCATGAGGCACAGATCTGCCTGGGGGATCAGCATCCACTCCTTCCAAAATTACTCCTCTTTTGCTGGTGCCATGCCAGACGGCCGTGCCGCTCAGTGTCACCACAGTCACCCCCACTTCCCTCTCAGTCTTCGTGAGAAATAAACAACAAAGCGCTACAACAGTGGTAAGACCTTCTTTGTTTCAGAAACTACTTCAGATAAAGGGTCTATGCAGTGACTTCGAGGTAGCTTTAACACCTTCACTGCTTCCTCCAGCTCCAGAGGAAGGTGATGTCCCTGGCACCAGTGCTGCTGCCAGGACACTGGCG
>JAVSBS010005752.1:0-25726 GCA_033124195.1 Coracias cyanogaster | reverse complement strand
GGGTAGTGTCTCGCCTTGCCCTCAATCCTCTTCCCTTTTGGGAGGCGGTACGGACGCTGGCGCCCGGACCGCGACAGACAGCTTCTAAATGCTCCTGCTTCTACTCTGGATGGACCACTGGTATAGAGCTCAGAGATGGGCTGACACAGAGGCAGCGCAGGCTATCAGCTTTAGCACTTCCCTGCAGGTCCACAGGCACAAGCCATGTTCCCGAGTCCACTCCCCGCTTCTGTGCAGCCCTGGCCAAGTCACTTGACCCCTTGTGCTTTTCCTTCCCCTTTCTTGCTTCTGACCGTCCTTCCTCATTTGCCTCAGGAAAAGCCCTTTCTTAATATGTAGTTCCAATAGTATCTAAAATAACATAGCTAATCTGATTGAACCTTAATGTGGCCTTCTACAAATAATTAAAGATCATTCTTGTAGTCAGGTGGTGCCAAAGATAATATGAAATCTAAACAATGGGAGAAGTACCATTTGATAAGAGATTCTTAAATTCAATATATAGACCTGAAACAGAAAACAGACTCAGAATTCCAGGGCAGAACAGAGCCCCAGTTATGGTATCCATGGAGAAATTGAAAATGTCCATATTTATGAAAACTTTCAAAATTGAAATTTGTTTAACCTAGGACTGGAGATAATCCACACAAAAACAAAACTGTCATAGAATAAATTTCCTGGTAGAAAGAAATTTGGGTCAAAATGTTCTATTCCAATTTTTAAAAAGTTCTTGTTTAAAAAAACCCTTCTGAATATTACAGAATAAAACACTTTTATGAACAAAAGTTATTTTGAAGTGAAAAAAACATTTTGCTTTCAACGGAGTGAAATGGAAGGCGTCAGTCTTACCAAGAGGCTTCTGTCAGAAAGGATTGTGAAACAAAATCTCAGTGAAACTGACGTTTTAGGGATAAGTTTCTGTTTTAAGTTAAACAGTCTTCTCCAGTGAAAAACACTCTTAAAATTAAACAATTCCTTTTATTACCTTTTTTTGAGGGTAAAAAAAAGGTGCAGGTGAGAGTTTGTTTTGTTTAACAGATTAAAACCCAGCAGAGTCTCTGCAAAGGCAAACCTCAGCTGGAAGAAGTCATCTTGCAGCATCATGTGCATCCCAGTTCTACAGGTCTCAGCTCCCTTCCTTACCTTGTCACTTCCTCATGGACCATTCTCTGCTGTTCCTGTCACTTCTAATTTCCTGCTTCCTCTTCAACACACTGTTTTTATGTCTCATTCACCTCCATATTAAATATCTCTAAGAACATGGAAGGGAGCAACAGCAAATCTCATTCTGACAGAAGAAAAAGCATTTCAGCAAAATGAACAGACCATCAGTTACTAGTAATATGAACCAATCCCCTTGCCTAGCAAGTGCAGGATACAGCCCACTGGTAGAGGATAACAACAGATATCTCAACAAGCCCACTCAGCACATTGGCCTCTACCTGCTTATATGCTAGCACAAGGCTTTGGCTACTTCCCTCCCCCTTTCTTGTCTACCTCCATTCATTAATTGATCCCTGATCATCTCACAAATACATTTCCCTCTATCCCCAGGGCAGGTCCAACCCTCTTTTTCCTGTTCTCTGCTATAAGATGGGTCTCACATCACCATGCACAGCAGCACACACACAGCTCCAAACACCTCAGGGCAGGCGCATCATTTCCAATTGTGAGCAAATGCTGTTGGTTTTCATTAATCTGCAGACACTATATTTGCCAATTTCTCCAACTTTTCTTTCTCACTCTCTCTTTCTGCTCCAAGGCAGGTGAGTGCATCAATTTTCTTCTCATCTGTGGCAGTTAAATTAAATGGAATCGGCCTGATTGCTGAAAATCAAAGAGAAGGCTGATAAAGCAATTAAATCTCTCTAATTCGTCGTCTTGAAAAGGTGCAGCTTGGCTCAGAAGCTAATTAACTTCATAATGAAAATCCTTCTTCACCCTTTTAGGCTTTCTTTCCTTCTTGTTTTTGGTAGAGGTGGTAGGTTGCCTATAGAAGGAGGAGGATGCTATACTGACAAACATGGCTTCCTTGGACATGGATGACAACTGGGTGTGTGCATCTTGTCAGAATCTCTCCAAAGGCTTAACGTGAGCAAATTCTGCTATGTAGGGCAGAATGTGCCCTGGTGTTTGCTCTGCAGTTGTACAAAAGCTCTCAGGACAACCTTCTTGTCGCTAGCTTCTGGGTTCACCCTGTGTCCAGCCCATGAAGACCATCAACGCCAAATCCATTTGCAACAGCTTCAGCTACAACAATTTCCACTTTTAGCTCTGGGATTCATTTGTGAAATTTCTGATATGACAAACAAACCAACAGCTTCACTTAATTCCTTTTAGCTGTTACAGTCATAGAAAATAGGCACGCATGGATTTTTAGAGCCATGCACTCCATCTCCTTAATCCACTTCTCCTTAGTGCTCAGCATTTGGATGTTTGTTCCTTGCCCCTTCATTACACTAGACTATTTTTTGCTTCTCTCTGAGCATGCTTTTCTTGGTTCAAGTCCTCTTGGTACCAAAGAACCTTACATTATCCTACAACCAGTCACAATCCAGTGTGCAAGCAGGATTATCCTCACCCTGCTTCAGGGCAATATATCCTAGGCATGGATCTCAGATGAGTGATGTATTTCAAGCTGGGTGTGCCAGGACCCATACAAGAGGGGGCTGTATCATCAGTACTCTGTGGCACACCGATTCTCTAGGTGCAGCCTGGTCCTTCACTGAGCCTTATTCCCTTCAATTTGTCAACATGGGAGTCAGTAACTCCAATGAACATTAAGTGGACAAATCTATCTTCTTAAGTATTGTGCCACTTTAACTATAGATAAAATATTACAAATATATAAGGGGAGGACAACTGGTGCATTGGCTTCCTCAGTTCAGGATACACCTCGGTACATCCTGGCATGTAACTTCCCACCAGGAAAATCTCTATCAATGTTTCTACTTTCCAGACTTATTCCTGTGATTAAAAAAAACCCTGTGCTTCAGGTTAAATTCATATCCCCTTTGTCATAAATCAGCTTTGGGTTTCCAGTTTAAATAACTCTTTACTAATTCTTGATTGTTTTTATCAAATGCATAATTAATGTATTCTGTATATTGCCACTAACCGAAATTTAGCCAAACATAAAAGGAAAGTATATTCTATTAATATTAATGGCAATACTATATAACCCCTGCGAAAAGACAATTTTGCTGTTACTTTTTTCTTTCTGTAGAGAGGAAGAGATATCAAATTTGTTCAGAACCGAGGAGAGAATTTTGCTTCCTAAAAATAATTAACTGACCTGTCACCTGTCCCTGATGAAACTTGCCATGGGGTTTTTAATTACCACAAATGTTCTGGTCAATGCTGCTGTGCCGCGTACGCAGAGAACAGTACTCTTAAAATAGCATCAAATGTCCAGCAAAGCCTTGAGACCATCTTTTGTGTATACTGAAAAGAGTCTTCTTTTGGCATTGTAATTGGAACCAGCTGATTTATAGGGCAGAAATGCTTTAGAGCATAGAGCTTACACTTGTACTGTTTTTTACCTAGTCTGGTATTTGCCAAGACCTCTTAACATTGTATAAAGAAACATTCTATATAGCCCCTGTTGGCTCCCCAGCAGCCTCAGAGGTAGCATTTCTGAACAGACTCCAAGCCAAGTCCCAGTGGAACTTCTGTCCTATCCAGCTTGGTTTGTGAGCTCCAACTAGATCACAACCCAAGGTGGCATGGCCTCAAGCTGTTGGCATCCTTGTGTTATCCTCTCTTTGACAAATGGTTTATTTCTGCTGCAGCAGTAAATCTGGTGGCTGTTGTTTACTCCTCTGTCTATGCACTCGTCAGCAGAAATGTACGCAGCTCTGCAAACCCCAGGCCCTTAGCTAACAAATGGCTGTGCACTCCATCAGTGCTCACTCTCCACTGTGGAGATCCCTGCTTGTGGGCACAAGAAGGTATGCAGAGAAAGCCTCCGACCCTATGCCAAACAAATCAGGATGGACAGAGGCTTGAGCTCACAGAGTCCAATTCACCAGGCAGAGCAGCAGCTACTACCTATCATTCAGTAAAGAAGGCAGACTCATTCCATTATCTAAGGGAAATCCATCACACACTTAAGGATTAATTGCATGTTTGGTTATCAGCAATGTTAACATTGCTAAAGAATCAGTACTTTGTGATTGCCATTACCGCTTTAATCCAGGGATCTCAACATATGTTAGCAATACCAGCCCTTTGGCATCTCTAAAATATAACCCAATATCAGCTGCCCTTCCTGCAAATAAGGGAGACCTAAACACACAATCAGTTGTCAAGGTCACAGAGGAAACGAGTGGCAAAGTAAGGATTCAGATGTCTTGATTCTAAGTACTTGCGCTGAGGAGGATATGAAATAGCTACACATTCAGTCCAGCACAAGTTAAATAGGGTATGGAAGACACAGAAGAACTTTAAATAGGTATTCTGTAGTGAGGCTGCTGAAAGGGGAGAATAACAGATCCACCTACAAGCATGTGTGCATCTCTATCCGATGCACAGTTACTCTTGTTCTACATATGTGATTCTGCATTTTCCCAAGAAAAGCTGCTTTGACAGTGGAGAAGCCTCTGTTTATCATTGGAAAAAATACATGGTGTGCTTTAGAGAGAACTGCATATCACCAGGTGTATACTCAGTGTTTATTTTCCCTCTCTCCTTGTAATTTTTCCTTCCTTATTAATAAGGCACCCTTCAGGTTCACCAAAAACTCCAGGGCTCCTAGCCCTTCTTGGGCCACTCTGCTCCAAGGAGCACAGAAGAAACAGACACAGTCAATCCCCTGCTTGTGAACTGCAGGAATGTATCACACCAAAGGGAAACATGCAACATGGGACCTTTGCACATCCTTTATTACAGGCAAGCAAGAGACATGAAAGCGTGCTGACTGGAATACACATACACATCTGAGAGGCACAAATACACACAATCATCAGCTGCATAAAGACAGGCACAGAGAGAAGCAGGCTTAAAACCCAACACATCAAACACACAGAAACAAGACACGAACACACAAAGCTAAAGACAGATGGATACACACGCAAACAGGAACACACAAACTTAACCCTCATGGACACTTATAGATTCTCTCAGAATGGGAGAGACACAGAAACAACAGTATCTGCACTCTCACACACATACATATCCAGACCCATATACAGCTGCTGCCCTGGACACAGCCTGACAAGTCAGAATGTATCACAGCCAGAAATTCACAGTCACTTCCACTATCTAGCTATAAAGGTCTTTATTCATCTTTTCTTTCTCCACCATAGAGAGTGGTACATGGGATACAGGACCCAGGACTGTGATGGAAGAAGAGTGACATCATTCAGCCTGGGCAGCCTTAGCCAGGGCACGGGGCACTGGGGGCATCATAGTCTAGGTTAGATGTTAGGGAATGCGCCTGGGATGATTGAGCAAGAGAAGGTTTATATTTCAATAAACCAGGGGCTGTAACACACTCTGAACTGAACAGCTTAAAGCCTTGTTAAAAGCAATGGTGCAGCTTTCTAACCGGAGGGGCCGTGTTGTCATACAAATGAGATGAGTTTATTTTCTGAGCCGTACCATTTGTTCTGACAGGCAGGGCGGCTGTAAAAGCTGGCGAGGGCACAGCGGGGGGCTCGGCTCTGCGCACAGCAAGAGACTGAGGAGAGGAGAGGCAGAGCTGCACCAGAGTTTGGACCCAGCCCAAGTCCCTGCCTCTACCTTCTGTAAGCAACAGCCTCGAAAAGAAAGAGACTGAGAGATGAACCAGCCGGCTGTAATATTGTGAAACAAATGCATTCTAATGAGAGATGCCTGGCAGCCCCACGGGCACTCCACGTGCGCCCATCTCCTCCTGCCCTCGCCACCTCCCGCCTGGCTGCTTGATGCTGCTCAGACCTGTTTTCTAACAGCCAAAGATGCTGCGCAGGAGACTCGGACACACGCAGTGGGGAGCACACCCAAGCCCAGCGCTCTGCTGTATTGCTCCACGCCAAGTTGCAGTGAAATGTTTACTGAGGTGCCAACAGTGTCTTTCCACTGGAATAAGTCAGGGAAGTCTCCTGGATGCTGCCCATGTTACCTGGGCTTCTGGTAACCCTGTGGTGCGTTTTCCTACATCCAGTGCCTGTCTCTCCCTGAGGCTCTTGGAAGGCCCCTTCCACCACAGGACAAGAAAAAGAGAGTAACAACAAAATAAGAGAGGGCAACAGAAAGAGAGTAATAATAACTTTATTCTTGCTTCTCTAGTAGGAAAAATAAACTGAATAAACAAAGGGGACTAGTTTGTAAACCAACAATGAGCCAGAAAGCCAGGTCTCTCTTACTAAAACTACTAGAGAATGTGTCCTTAATTCTGGGAATACATCAAGCTGGCAGCAGGGGCTGGTGCAGGGTACACCACAGACACCACCAGCAGAGACCTAGAAAACGCAGGCACCAGCATTCCAGCATGGTGGGTATAGCTCAGAAGTCAACAGCAGGTATGTGGAATTACAGTTTCTCTTGCAGGGTGCCATTGGTATTTGAGATACTACAGACATGAATCCCATGATAGATACGAGGGATTTTGTGTCACTTCCCCTCTGACCAGCTTGCCATGCAAAGCTTTCCCTTGCAATGGCAAAAGACTGACATTTTTCTATTGGCTGCTGGGACATCACAAAAACTGAACTGCTGCCACTCTCTCCCTGTCACCAACAGCAAATACATGGAAAGGCAGAGAAGAGGTTTTGATGGTTTTTTGGTCACCAAAGCAACAGTTTGCAGTTTAAGAACAGAGAACATAGTCCTTTCCAGATCTGAAAAGCAACAGTGACCCTTAGTCTCAGTGGCTCATCCATATCTATCTTAGCCAGGCCTCTGTGGCTGTTAGTGAAAGTGCTAGTTTTGTTGTGTTTACAGGTCAAAAACAACACCCAGCCTCCAGCCCTTTATTTCTTCCATCTCATCAGTTAGGCTGCAGAAATTGAGAACTTTCATTCACTGGCACTTGTCGTCACTTAGCTTGCAGAGACAAGAAGCAAAAGATTCCCTATCCCATCACCAGTTCCAGAAGGCACTTAGCCACCCACAGTAAAAAACAGACAACAGGACATCAGGGATTATATTTCCCCTTTAGTGTATAATATTTTCTCTGAACCCTTTTAAATGGGTGGAGAACCTCACAAGGACAGGACTTTTAAGTTCTAACGGCAAAAAATGATCCAAATCTCTTCTAGGTGCCATGTAATAAGAGCAAAGAGACTGCACTAAGAACAAACATGACACTGTGAGGACAGCCTGCCTGTTGGAAGCGGTGTGGTAAGGATAACAGCCTGGCACATAACTATGAAATGGAAACACCTCATCCAAACAACTCCAGACATCTGTGGTCAAACTGGGAATATTCATGAAGCCAAAGGTATGCAGGCTTGCAGATCCCTTTTGGGTTCCTGGGACATTCTCACATCAACCTTTCAGAGTCCACTTCTAGTATCCCATTAAATAGCTACTACCTTCCTGCTTTAATCCTTTTAAACTAACCCCTTATCTATTAATACTAGGTATCTAGAATGTGAACTGAAGTAAGCAAAAGAAATGTAAAATTGGCTTTTTGCTCCTATTCCCATCCATCTTCTACAGTACACAGCAGACTTGCCAGTCCTGTTACTAATGAGGAGTTAATACAGCCTAGAGCTATGTTCTTCGTGCAGTGGTAGCAGCATAATCCTGATCAGTGGTTTGTATCAGAACTACTTGACAGGGGAATAAGTGAACTGACCATTTTGGTTGCACTCAGTTGAGTTCAAAAGAGGAGAAATTTTTGGATTGTTTCCCCATGCCGTCCCTGGCTGCTCCATCTCCTCTTCTCACTGTGTGCCAAACCAACTTATTCCAAGGCTTGTTGGGGTGAGGGATAGAAAGGGAGAACAAGGCAGACAGCCAGAGTGCAGTCTCAGTCCTAAGGTGTCAGAGTGTGACAGTCCCGTTTGGCCAATACCCTAGAAAATGAATTCAAGACCTTCAGGACTAAAAGCACCCAGTTCAACTCTGACACACTATACATCAGGTACAGTGAGGAACACAATAACATGCACTCATTTCCTGGCCACACATGCAGACAGTATCTGCAATTCCTGCCCAAGAGAGGCTGAAGCTCATATGTGCTTCAAGCCCCAAATCTCTGGCTGAACTAGGACAGAACTAGAGCTCACAGCTAATATTTTACATATCTCTGCCACCAAGATACAGGTCTTAAACAGCCCTGCCGGCACTGGGCACCTGCAACATCAAGCAGGAGAGCAGCTTATTTCCAGGAGTGCCCTCCACCAATCCTCATGTACTCTTGGAGTCTATTTTCAAAGTGAGATAAATGGTGCTTTTAATTAGCACCTTCCATTTTCATTTGAGCCTGAGGGTTTTTGGAGCTGGTCCCAAGGGGAAGACCAGGAATCCCAGGAAAATCAATCCTAATTCAAACCAGTAATAAAGAGCAGAACACTTGCTTCAGAGGGCTTGCACAGAATCTCTTCAGTGTAAACTCCCCTTGCATAACCTTCGCCCTCTTAATGCAGTGAGGAAGTCTCTTAGAAGTGCTTTCATTCTTGTTTCATTCACTTTTTTTACATTTCCCATCTGAACAGAGAAGAGAAGCCCAGAATGGTTACATCTGGGCAGCGAAAACTTCAGGAGGAGATCTGAAATAAAATAGACCAGAAACAGACCTGAAAGAATAGTCCAGAGACCTCTAATAAAACAGCACCTGAGCTATCTATGATGCTGTTTCTCAAGGAGATGATGGAAACACTTGATTCTTCCTTGGCTGTCCATCATTCAGGAAAAGCCATCAGATAGCTGGGGATAATGTAACTTAAGCAACATAAACTTGGCTTTGTAAGAAAATAACATTTTTTAAAATGTTGTGAAGCTTATCAGAATAATCGAAGCACCTTTCCACTTGGCACAGGGCCAAAATGCCAGAACAGCTCAGCAGACTGACAGGTAAACTACTTCATAGACACCTCCCTTGGCTCCTCTCCTGCCTCTTCCACCAATGCAGAATCTTGGCACATTATGCCCTTCACTGTATAAACTCTGCAATCATCTCACTATGCAACACTATCTTTTCTTCTTTTACATGTGAAGAACAGAGGCTCAGAGGGACTCATCTCACCAGGTTTCTGTCACATAAAAACTAGCCATAGTCTCATCTATATAGGCCCCCTTTACAGACAATGGAGAGAACATAGATGCATCCAGATGTTAACTTACTGTATCTGTTGCAGGTAAGTATCCTAGAATGAGATGACTCCCAGGCATCCAAAGCTTGCCTTAAGAAGTTTTCTCAGAATCACATAGGAAGTCTGTGCTCAAGTAGATAACTGCTTCTCCTTACCTGGAGACAGCATCCTGGCCACAGTTAACCTGCCATTGATGCCTAGCACACAGTGGGAGGTGCCAGGAGTTACACAGTTTTAGTCCCTGCATTCTGATTCCATCGTTCTGGATGTCATTCTGCAGACAGACCTGCCCAATACTCTCAGCAGTGCCTTCCTCAGCCAGACTACTCGAGCCTGTCCAGAGGTATTACTGAACATGCCCACTACATCCCTCTGTCACCTTTAGCACAGTGCCTTTCAGGTGGCAGCTGAGCTCTCTGTATGTCCAGTCTTCTTCATTCTTGATGCCAAGGGAGGTGAATAAGTAACTTGTGCTATTTCAGAGTGAGAAAAGCTACTGCTTAGCCATCTCAAATGAATTTTCATCTACAAATAGTACAGGATGAAAGCCATTAGAAGGGACTGACAGGACTCCCAGAAGCCCACTAGTCAAGAGCTGCTTGCTAAACTGAATGCCTCCATTAGGTCAACAGTGCAGCAAACACCATCCAAAAATAAGTTACGAATCTCAGAAGGAACATTTATTCTCAGATGCAGAACTGGCATCAGCGTACAAGAAAACCAAACCCAAAGACCAGAGATACTACTAATGACTACAAACATGGAAGTTTCCAGACTGACAGGAGATTCACAGCTCTGCAGTTGGGAAGCAGCAGCCCAGACAACAGGCAGGGCTGCAGATCCGATTCCTTGCAGACAGGAAGAGAGGATGGGATGGTATCGTTACCTATGACAAAAATACAAAAGGTGTCCTAGAGACAGAAGAGCCTCAGATATGAGAACAGGTCTTCTGAATTTGTTGATCAAGAGTCTGAAAAAAATAGGATGCCACTAAGTCCTCATTCTGGAACCCTTCCCAAGCGCTAGCCAGGAGCTGCTGCAACCTCCAAGACTGGCTGGCTCCAGAACCCACTTAGGATGCCAGAATACTGGCTGTGCAGCCTGCCACATGCTTGCAGAAACCTGCTTCCCTAATTTAATGCAAGCTTGTCGAGTTTTGTTTCTGGAACCCATCCTGAGCAGCATCCAGGAACTGCAACATAGCCAGGTTCTGTAATAGTACCATCTCACTCCATGTTCTAGCATGACCACACATCAGCAGCATCCTGGTTCTCAAGCCCACTGTGGATGCAGTCAGAGTGTAGTCTGTTGGAAAATGTAGAAACACTGATCAAATTCTGCTCATGAAGTTATGTATTAGTAAATCCCTCCAGATCTACCAAGGACATCCATATGCAGTAGAAACAGTATTTTGGAACCCGTCTCCAGTAATTTCCAAGAAATTTTAGGAGGCTGCAATGCACAGCGGTACTTTTTTTTTTTTTTCCCCACCAACCTTATTCTTATTCTTATTATTAAAATTAAAATGCAGAACCTAAAGATCCAGCGACTCTTTCTTCAGCGGAGGGTTCCAGCTGAGGCCCAGAGGGCAGACCCACATATACATATCTGCTTCTGCCTCTTTAAAATCTGCTTAAAGAAAATAAAATCAGACAGCACTGGTCTGGGATGTACCTGGCTAGCCAGCCCTTGGGGCTTCTTCAATAAGCTTTAGAGTCCAAATGAGGTGTAAGTCTATTAAAAAAGAGCCTGTGCACAGATCAGAAATCCTCAGAGGGTCGTGGCCTGTCACTCTGGGGCAGTCAGTTTCTCTCCGATACATGCATTAGGAAAAAGGAGCATCATGAAAAAGGAAGGACAAAATGAAATACAACAGACTAAAAAATGTACTGCTTAGTATCTTCGCAGAGATCTTACTGCATCTATATGACAGGTTTCTAAATATTCTCTCTTTTCTTGCACCCTGCCAGTTCAATACCAGTCACAACAGTTCCTACATCCCGTCCCACATGCTCTTCTCTATCACTTAATACTCTATCCAGGCCTGGGGAGTACGATGAATGGGGATGCCTTCCAAGCTTTTGCCACTGGCTTTTCATGAAACCATGGCTGGGGCACTGATACACCCCATCACTGCTATTTGTACCTTCTTAAAGCCTTTACTCTCTACTCTTGCACACTACTGTCCACACAGTACTTAGCAAAGTCACTTAAAAAAAGAAAAAAAAAAAAAAAAAAAGGAAAAAATACCACCTGACACAACTCCATGTCCAAGAAGGGAGAGAGGGCTTCCTCTCTCTGGGCATTTTCTCCTTATGCCTTCTATACTCTTTGTAGTTCCTTGCTTACAAAGGCTGATCCCAGCTGTAGCCAACACAGCTGGAGTGTTTCAGAGGCTGGAGTGCTGGGGCTTTCCCTTTGCTTGCTGACAGTGAGCTAAGTACACATGTTAGCTGCGATGAGATATTTGAGGAAGAAAAAGACTATTAAAGATGCAGCTACCCTGTGGTACATAACCTGGGCCTGGCTACAGAGAGCTTCACAACTGCAAAGCACATGTAATGCCAGCTTAGGAGGCAAACAGAGGGTTCTGATGGCAAAAATGAACACTCTGGGAGGTGAAGCATCACTATTACAGCTCCTGCGTGGTCACCTATTTCTCATCAATAGCATGAGGAGCCTCTCCAGGCCAAGAAACAGGGCAGTGCTGAGCACTAGCCGTCCTAACCTGAGGACATAAATCAAGCTATCCAAAGAATAATTCTCTGACTGCTTTCTAGGTCTCAAAAATCTGCATTTCTTCCGCACAGGAATGAAAACAAAAGCTTTTGAATGTGACTTTTGGGACTTGCTCCCATTGGAAACATCCAGTTGTCACTGAAAGAAAAAGTCATGCTTTCATTTAGGTACATTTTCCTTAGTCAGATGGTACTCTTAATCTAAATCAGAACCAGGATGAAAACTGGACTGAAAGTGGCCTATCACTGCAGAATATTTCCGCTTCAGCTTATTTCAAGGGAGTTACATTAAATCAGTACTGTCCAGACTAGCTCTAGGCTGAGGAAGCCAGGTCAAAGCCAGAGAAACCCCGAGGCTGCTCCAGGTGCCCAGGATCGGGGTGATGGGCTGCAGCAGAAAGGTTTACAGCTACCTTTGCGCTCCCGCCCCGAGTTTCAGCGAAGGCAGCCTGGATGCAGCCCAGGATCAGCGCCTATTCTCTCCCCGTGCATCTCCCTCTTTCCCCTCCCTTTTCTCTTTCTCTCTCAGTAAATCCCAGAGGGCACATTTCCGTGCCAGAATAAGCCTCTTTGTGAGGAGCGAAGGGAATGCACAGAGCCACTAATGAGAACAAAACTGGAAAGCGAAATCCCAGGCTGGGGAGCGCCTCCCGCCCTCCCTTCCTGCCTCCGCCGCGCCGGGCCCGAGCGGCGGGGCGGCTGGCACGGCACGGCACGGCCCGGCCCGGCCCTGGGCGCGCTGACCCCTCTGGCTGCCCTGCCCGCCTGCCTGCCCCAACTTCCCTGCCTTTTAAAGGCAGGCTGCAGAAAAGGCAGCAGAACAGCCTTTATCATGCAAATAACAAGAGTAAATGGGCAAATTCCCCGGTGGGCACTTGAGTGAAATGCAGAGCTTCTGGCAGCGGGGAGGGGAGCCAGGGGAGGGGGTGCTTTATTTGCAGGTCTCTGTTCTAATTTAACTGCAGTGGCAGCTAAAGGAGACACCAGGGACGTGCTCTCATCCGCGGTAGTTCCCGCTTTCGCACCGTCTGCCTGTGGCCCTGGCAGGCGGCGGGAAGGCTGGGGGGCGGCGGAGCCTGCGGGGGGGCTCCCGGCGCCGGGGCCGAAGCGCTCTGAGCCGGGCACCTCCACGCTCCCGAGGTAAGCCTGGAAGAAGGGCAGGGAGGAGCGGGAGCGAGGGCTCCAGATGGAGACGCCTTTGACCCGCTCTCTCCCAAACCTCCAGGCCGTGCCAGCTTCACCTCGGCTCCGGAAGACGCCCCCTCTCCTCCTGCTGCCCACCGGGACAGCCCCGCGGGGATGCGGGCAGCCGCCGCCCCAGCGCCGCGGAGGGAGATCGGGAGCCACCTCCTCATAGCAACAGAAAATGCAAACGGAAGGGTCCACGCTCACTGCCTGCACCATCCCCTGGCATCGCAGGTCGGGGTGGGGAGGGCAACCTAGCCAAGCAGCCAGCCCGAACATTGAATGACAGAAGAAAATGGCCTGGCATCTAGATACCATAGAGCTGACAACCCACCTGCCTGTCCTGGTAACACCACAAAGACCTCCTGGCTTCACCAGAGCAGTAACCGTGTGTCAAATCACTTCTCTGGGCTGAGACCAAAGACTGATGGCCCCAGACCACTTTGTGCTGTGCTCCATTCTGCAAAATGGGAACAGTACCCCTTACACGGATGTACAGAGCCTCATGAGCTGGGTGGGTAGTGAAACCTGTGCTGGTTATACTGAAACAACCTTTGGGAGGACACCAGAGTCCTCAGAGAATGGTGAAGGGGAGACAACTACACTGCAGAAAAAGAGAATCAAAGATAAGGGACAGCAGATGAATGCAAATTAAAAGTACATGATGTAATCAGAGGCAGAGGAAAGTGCATGAGAGAAAATCCACCACAACTTTTCAAACTTTTGCTGCAGCTTAGAAGCCGGCCCCACCATGACTGGAGTTGAACCCGACATCATCTTCAGCTGTTTTCAAAGGATGTTTGGGGCGTATCCAGCCCATAAATTGCCAATACCAGAGCTTGATAAGCATCTCCACTTTTCCAAAGGCTGGAACTGATGATCCCTTTTCCCACCCCAGTTTTCATCATAATCTGCTGTGCTCTAACCAAGGATCTAAAAACATTTTGCATCTGTTCTCAGTGTGAACCTTGCAGCTGCACGGAAACAGTGGGAAAGTACCTTTCTGTCCTTCAGACAACATGAGAAACAGACAGGCAGCAGCTAAGTGACTGAACCAAGACACCATGGCACAGTGGTGGGAGAGCCCAAGTTAAAAGACAAATTTCCCTGCATGAAGCCACTCCTTATGGTCCAAGCTATAAAACTCTTCCTTCTTCAGCTCTGGGACCTAACCTTCTTCCTCACCTCACTATATCCAAAAAGCTCCAACAGGGAAGTTTGTGGATCCAGTGGCTTGCCAGAGCTGTCACACTCAGGAGCAGGTGACGATGCCCACCTGGCTCCCTCTGAGCAGCCCCAACAAAGACCCAGGGTCCCACTTGCTGGCCTTGGGGAGTGCGGGGTACGAGGCGGCAGCCGTGACTCATTTGGCATTCTGAGAGGCTGGTGTGCAGCATCCCCATGCCGGCAGGGGGTAAATGAGAGCTCAGACATGAGTTATGGGAGCACTTACGTTCCCAGATTCTCCCAAACGTCGGAAAAAGGACAAACTGTTTAGTTGTAAAGAGCCTGGGGGGTATGAAGGGGGAAGGAGAAGGAGGAGGGAACTGTGTCAAACTAGTTTCATGAAGCAGAGATTTTGAAACTGAACTTGTAAGAGCTATGGACAGGGAGGGAGGGTGAGGGTGGGATCAACCCCTGAGGTTTACCCTGGAAGCCCGTAAGTCTCCAGTGTGTATTCTGGCAGCAAACATGGGACCTACCTAGCACCCCTTACCACGAGTCGGTGGGATCATAAGGCTGGGAACAGGACAGAAAACAGTCAACTTACCACATGGTTGCTTTCTGGGCTGCATTATTTGGGAAGCAGCTTCAATTGTTCAGGAGAAGAAAGAAGGAAAGCTGGGAAGAAGGGGCAGCAGTAATTTTTGTCAGAAAGGGACTGTTTGTAGATACCACATATACTGGAGTCACCCCAAACTTCTGATGGACCTGAGCCACATCTAGACTAAACTACAGCAAACCTCAATCAAACAAGTAGTCTTTAACTAAGCAGTACTTGTCACAAACTAATTGATTGCACGGTGGGGAGGTCCCAGCCACAGCTGCATGCAGTAATATTCAGGAGCAACACAGTGAAACAGAGGGCTCAGTATGCCCAGAGACATGCATAGAACATCCTAGAGGAAACCTGGACCTAGTTAATTTTCTATGGCTGAATCTTCCAGTAACTAGAGATACACAACAATGGGTTAGAGGGATCCAACTTTCATATAACAAAGCTATAAACTTCCCAGCAGCTAGAGCTGCTGGGCTTCACGGCAATCATCACCATTCTGAGTATGGTGCAAGTCAGACTGACATCAACTGGTGGGTTGATCAACAGTGAGATGAGAAGAGCCAGCCTGGCATTCCCCTGCTGAACAGTGCAAAGAATAAAAATAAATAAATAAATAAATAAATAAATAAATAAAATTAGAGCCTGAAGGGAAAGAGGCATTGGAGAAAGCTTACCTAAATTACAACAAATGTCCTTTTGATGTTGTGACTTCTGCTTAGTATCATTATTCTGAGACAGTGTGTCTTGCCACGATGACATTTCACTAGCCACATGTTTCTGAGAGTTCCAGAAAATATGTTTCTCCAGTCTCACTGACCAGTTCTTTGGACTCATTGAGGATTTTGGTGAACGTTGGTTTTGGTTTTTTTTTTCTGAACTGTAAGTTACAAGGAGGCTGATGTTGTGTTAGGAGAAATGTCTTGTTAAAAAAATATGTTTTCAGCTCCTGACTTCTCCTTAGTCTTGCCAAGCTTAAAAATGGCCTTGGCATGGCACTACCATATCATATCACCTCCATCCTATTGGGGACCATGTCCAGGTCACTGAGGCAGCTTCTGGAGGTTGCTGCCTCTTCCACGCTCCCCTTGGCACATGCAAGGGAAGATCTCCATGACTCAATTCCACAGAGTTAGTCCACAAAGGTACACTGCATGTGCATGGGGGAAACTGCCCTGCTCACTGACTGCCAGACAGACATAGGTTCCTCAACATTTCACAACATCGCATCCTAGCTGAAAATACACCCAAGTGAAGGTCCAGCCTCCTCCCAGTTTTCAGAAAAGCTAAGTTGTAGAAAGCAATTTCACAGCCAGAATGTCCTTGCAGATGCTATCACAATTTTGGTGACAAATTCGTGAGCCATATGAATTTAATCCTCATCTTCATGGTGCCCTTCTCAAGATACCCCTTTCCTCAGGAGTACTGCACTGGTAACAGCACAGGAGAACCCAGTTTCTTCTGGGTACATTTAACACGACTTTCTTCCTGGGCCCGTTGAAGAATCCAGTCAAAGAATCTGTTTCTCTTGGTTTCACACATTTTTCACCTATGTTTGTAGATTAGATTTGAATGTATTTCCTAAAAATCTGCTACTATCTCCACCTTGCCTACTGGTGGCTCCCTTCTCTCCCTTCCCCTTAGCACCACTCTCATTTTTTATGTATTTTCTTTCCACAGTTTTCCTCTCAAACTCCCTGCTAAGAAATTCCCTGTTTCATCTCTTAGATGCTCAGAAAAAATAGCACATCATGATTCTTTTTGCCCCAGCCCTCCCTTCTCCATTTCAACCCCTCCCAGTTCCATCTCCCAAGAACACCCCCCTGGCCGCACCTTCAAAACCTCCTCTTCCCACACATGCACCCCACCCTGCTTGCTCATTCATTTTCCATCTGCATCTCTCTCCTCCCGGATTCTTCCCTAAGTCTCAGTGATAAAAGTGCCAGATTGGAGTTGCTGTGTAAAGAGGGTTCATTTGCCATTTGCCACCATATGGGCCCAAAAGCAAAATCGTCAGCTAAGCGATTAAATCAAGTATGTCGAACAAAATGTTATGAACTGACATTATGGGTATATAATTTTATGCCATTTGTTGCCATCTGTTTATCTAAACAGCCCCCGTTCCACACAAACACACAGAAGTCTCTGCCATGCTTACAAGGCTTTGGCGCAGGGGTCACAGTGCCTCCCTTTTCCTTCTTCCCTCTTTCTCTTATTCTGTCCTTCCATTCTCTCTGTCTGTCTGCATTCACCAGGGATTTGGTCTCAGAGTCTGGCCATAGATCTTCCTCTGCACTCCAGCAGAGATTTAAAGGAAACCATTCCACAATAAGCAAAGAGGTTGCCTTAGAGAACGAGGTGCACTCTCTTGTCTTCAGACACTGTCCAGGTTTATTTCTATACAAGAAAATTAAGGAAGTAGTGGACCAGAAGAGTGGGAAAGAGAGAAAGAGATGGGGGAAAAAGTGGTGGTCAGCAGACAGGTGTTATCTGTTGGCCCTCAGCTAGGACAGAGGAGGAGCAAGAGAAAAACAGGCTATGCCAGTTCTTTGCTCAGCTGAGCTTTCTCTCTGCTTCATTTTACTTGTTCCTGTGTTTCCAAGTGGATCACAGTCCATTTCAAGGTTAGGTAGACATGATGGCTATGACAGACTGCAGACTGACCTGGTGACCCCTTAGCCATCCTGCTCTCTGTAAGAATGTGAAGGCACTGATTAAAGTTCCTACTTTACCAAATGCTTAGCAAGTGTAGCATAGGATAAAACCATAGAAGCTCCTAATCCTGTGCACTGAATTTATTCTTCAGTTTTAAGGTTGTTCTGAGGAAACTAGAGACAGATGTCAAAGAGATTATATATATATAGGCGAAGTTTAACTCTTTCATTCAAAAGAGAAGCCGCTGACTCTGCCAATTCAACCACAACAGACAGAAGATCCAGCACGATGGTTTTTCTCAAGTCCTTGTAAAGAGAATTCCCCGATTTGCACCACTTTTTGAACCCAAGTTTCCCTCACCCACAACACTGGTCGTGAAGATGATGCACTGTCCCTTCATGATGACTACTGAGAAGACAGGGCAGTAGCTACGCCTGAGCCAAGAGTAAACCAACATATCAAGTCTGTTCTCAAGGGCTACCTCCCAAGTTTAAGGGAGTATTGGCACCTGAGCAAGGAAAATATTTTCAACCACTTATCAGTGTATCTGGCTAGATAGATAAAGATCTTTAGCTCTACCTTTTTAATGAATGGATCTAATGGGGTGTTGCTCCTTTCCAGATGTCCTTGGTCTTTGGAGAAAATAGCATGTCAGTAATTGTCCCTGTAGTTCTGAATGTGACAGATGGGTGGGGACATTTAGCTTTCTCCCTTCCAAAACAAAACCTAGTCCACAGTACAGCCTGAACAGAAACGTAGCTCCTTCTCTGTAAATACTCCTTTCTCCCTCACACAATTTCAATCAGTTTGAGGGTTCTTTGGGGGAGAAGTGTTAGAAGATAAATACAAATCTCTCCTCACCCTCTGAGTATCCTGTCCTCATGTGCAGGGCTACCTAACTAAGCACGTCTCTCAGCATGGTGTAAAAGGGAAGGGATTATGCCTCCATTACTAAGGAAAAACAGTGGCCAGGCAGTTTTCAAGTGTCTGGAGCACAGTACAAACTGATTTGGCCATGAGGTATCCCTTTAACTTCATGTCATCCACCACTTACAGTGCTATATTTAATACCTCCAGGTGATCTGACCAGGGTAGCTCCAGCATACAAGCTAACCTGACATAAAGCAAGGGTTAGCTCTGCAGCCACACACTGGAACTTGAAAAACCACTACTGCTACTCCATTGAGAAACTTCGCATGCACAGAGAAAACGAAAAACCTACTTTAAAATGCTCAGGAGATTCCTGCAGTTCTAGTGGATTTTGAATAAGGCCCTCAATGCTGGCAGTTTACAATTATACAGTAAGACAATACCAATAAACAGGAGCTCCTTCCTTTCCAAAGCCATTGCTGGTCTTGTCTTACCTCACAACTGAAGAAGTACAGATACATAGCACCACCAAGGAGGTTCTCAGCACTTGGCAACATCAAGTCCTCTACACCCAGCTGCTCTGCTGGAAGCACAGTATACTGATATGTGGAGGCCAGGTCTAGGCTGGGCACAGGCAGCTGTCTGCCTACCTGTTAGTGCAGCTTTGCACTGCATGTGCATGGGTGTATTTTCTTCCTGCAAGGAGAGAAACAGTGGAACACCTCAAAGACCCCTGGAGAGCCTCAGCTAGTCCAGAGACAGCAATTCACCTGCTTAGAAGAACAAGCTGGCATAAGTACAGCCCACCTGTCCTCTGGGTACTGTACCAGCTTCCCATCTGCTCCCAAGTGCATCTGAAGGTGGTAATTTTAATCTAATAAGCATTTGATTACTTTTTTCTAAGAGGTCACCTCTCTGCCAGCACATTCCCAACTACTGCCCTCATCAGATGGGCCCCTTCTCGACAGCTTTTACATCTGCTGGGTATGGCTGTCAGCAGAGGTGTAGTAGTCAGCTAACACAGGCAGCTACACTGCTCTCTGCCCAGAAGTTTGATTTCCAATAAGAGTGAAAAGGAGAGAGAAGTGCAAGTGGCAGAGTAGCTGGTCACCACTGCTTCCCAGTACAAGCAGCAAGTGTTTTACTATGCTGCATTAGGTGTGATCAGCCTGCTGCCACAATGAGCTCGATCAGCCCTGCTTTTCTGCAAGCAGTGCCAGCCTTCTACCCAAAGCTCACACTAACTAGGACAGTTAGATTTCAGGCTACCTGTAGTAGCGCAAAACCATAGCATGGCTCTGGATCAGTCCTTGCAGCAGAGAAAGCAGCTGCCAGCAACAGGCAGGGAGAGGAGAGCACCACCAGAGCAGCAAATTCCTCCAAGGTGGTACGGACACCATGGCATTTAAGATGAATGCAGAGAACAATTGAGAACAATTAAGACATTTGATATTCCTCAGCTGGATATCTGGACTTATGCCAATATGTTGTCAAAACCACCATAAATAATTCCTTTTAAAAGTCAGAATAAGAGAGAGGGGGGAAAAGTGAAGGTAGAATCATATAGAAAAATGACAAATTGGAAGGGATATTCAATATTGTTCATAGTTAAATCAGAGAAAAGAGCATTCAATACTGGACAAAATGTATGTTATGTCCTGGGTATCATGAAGCAAATATATTTAATGGAGATCCAGAAGGCAAAAAACACCCCAAAGAGTCAAAGATATATTACAAGGAGTCAGAAGAAACACAGTAAGAAATACAAGTGGAAAAGCCAAGCTGTCTCAGATTCTATGACTGCTAAATCAAAAGCTAAAATAAACTGGGAATCATAATGTAAACAGAAGAATCATTAAAATGAAGAAACTCCTTGACTACTGTGGGAAAAGGATGAAAAGTCTTTTACTAAAAGAGCTAAAAGGTAACTAACAATGTAAAAAGGAACATATTTTATTGTCTATAAGAAGAAAAATATTGAAGAAAGATTGTCAAATCTTTTTCTACAGTGGATACATCAGCAGGATTCAAAAAAAACCAATAGTGCTCTCATTTGTGCAGACTGCACACTGCTTTAGAGAAATGCTGTTTCTGCAGACTGCCATTTGGGTTGTTACTAGAACAACAAACTTGTTGATGGTATGGATACAGATGGCATTTTAAGCTGGGGTAAAACAGCAGAAGAAAATGATCAAAGGCTCAAGGCAATTGTGAAGAGAGCAAAAGCTGCTGGGCTGAATGGGCATGAAATATGTAAATCCCATTTAAGAAAGATAACATACCCTCCAGCCAAAGCAGAAAAGCATGCAGGTAGGTCATGATAGAGTTGAAATCACCATCAATATCCATACTTCAACATATAAAGCAGTACCAAGAAACCTTGAAAGGGTAAACTGTGCAAGGAATACATGTCCTGACTAGCTGTATTAACCAGTGACCCTACAGCACCACTCTGCAGAACTGTCCAAAGAACATAGGATGAAAATATCAGTAAAAGTGGTGAGAAAGTGAAAGAGCTAAAGAAAATGTCCCTGTAGGCATTAGGACAGTAAACACAGAATTAATCTGTCAGTGGATATTTCAAAGAGGGTAGTGGCATCATCATTTTACAGCATAACATTGAATATCAAAAGTAGCAGCATATGCATCTTTGGCAGTAATGAAAACTCGATGGATGTAACAAGAAGATAGTGGGACATGGTGCATTTTTGCTTCTTTTCTCCCTTTCTTTCTTTTTAATAGAACTGTGTGTTCTCTGAAGTAACCAAGAATTCCTTTTCGTCATTGCCTAGACAAGCCTTTAAAAATAAAGACACACTTTCAAATTAATGCAGTGGAGAGTTCTGCTGGCCACTGATCCTATCTCCAGGGCATTTAACAGAGGTCTAGAGCTTAGTTGTGTGCACATCAGTCTCATTTTAAAATTAACAACTTTGTCTCAAATTTTGGACAATGATTTCCAGGAGGAAAGCTTGCATTTTGACTGCGATGATTAACATAGTTTGGGAAAATGTGCTTCCAACCACTAGCACAGTTTAAGGTAGAGCACTTCTAGTGCTAGATAGGGATTCTCTAAAAATGGCGATTCCCAAGATGATGTGCTGTCTTTACAATGTCAGGATTGTATTGGTCACTCAGGATTTGAGAAATCTTAAAGGCAGCTCTGACCTATTTTATATTTGCCACAGGTGAGCAGAATTCCAGGGAAAAAAAAAAATTAAAATGTTATGACAAGCAGAAGAGCTCATGTGGACAATACGGAATAACATAAACATCTCAAAGTATTATGCATTTGAAGCCAAATATTTCCACTTCCCCAGCTTAGTTTTATAAGAATGTACTGAAGGTAAACACACGTCATAATTTTTCTAATCCTGGTGTACCTGGATTAGTAACATCTAACAGGTAGCTGGGACTCACTGAGGAGGGATTACAAGAATTCAAGCACTGTGCACTAAAATACCAGGCAAGTTACACAATTCAGAGTCTTCCTCAGGTCCTGTCCCATCCCAGGATGCTGGAAAATAAAATCAAGCTAATCAAGTACCAATTGAAAAAGAGCGAAACACCAACTTCATTTTAACTTTGGTTTGTTGCTGGATAACATTAGTAAACACACTCATTTTACCTCCTGACATTTTGTGCAGGAGAAAGCCTTAAGAAAAGGAATGATGAAATTGATACTACAGGACTTCAGAATCACAGATGTGTGAAATACATACATAATTAATCTGAAACCCAGTATGATTTCCAGGGAGATGGTTTTCATTAAATGAAAATTTTTATCATTTCAAAGCAATTGCAATAATAATTTCCATCAAAATGTGAACAACAGCTCCCACAAAAATGCTGATAGTATTGGCAATGCAGTGTGAAATGCATTGGTTTTGTTAAGCAAGCAGTTGAAAAATCAATAAATGGGAAGTTTGATTGACACTATCAGATGTCTTCTTCAGACAAACAGCAGATCACAATAAATACCAGCTTAGACTTAGTGGGTTTTAGGATTCTACCCTAGGCAGACAAATAAGGACAACTTCTCTTCATTATTAGCTACTTCAGCTCTTCAGAGAAAGCCCGTTAACAGTAAGGAATTGATCACATACTTAAAGGGAATTTTCTCCAGACAGAGCATTTTAACTATAAGCTTTCTGGGACAAGGCTATATTTTATTTTGTTTCTATACATTATTGGTGCTAGGGAATCCATGACCAAGGCTCTACAAGTCAATTAGCCTTTCACGGCAGAGTGGGAATGCTTTTCAGGATTCACCAAAGCCTTCTCTTCTCTACACAACATCCAAGTTACTCATGTTGACCTGTAGAGTTCCAAATTTCTCCTGTTCTTCCTGACATGAGGTGACTCACACACCTCCACTTCTACTGGTCATGACCTACCTATCAAAGTGCTACAAACATCTTGTAAATACTTTGGTCCTTACAAGATGCAAGCAAACTGTCAACCACCTCCTAGGGACAGGGTAAGCTCTAAACATCTTATGAGCTCTGCTGGATGGGTGAGCAGATAATCCCCTTCTACAATATCCAACGGGTATCTGATAAAATAATCAGATGCAGTAAATGTCCCATCCTTCCCAATACAGTCTAGGTTTGGCTTACATCCCACCTTTACCAGGAAATTCAAGTGGAATCCTTTGGATCTGATACTGTGGACCATCTGTGAATATATACACCTGGCACATGCAGCGGACAGATACCCCGGCCTAGACTCTTATAGCCATTTCAAAACTAAGCAAGTAGTTGGTAGCTCTCAAAGTCTTGCTTTTACCTCAAGCCTAGGAATAATTGTGAGGACTAAAATTCAGATCCTGAATTGTAATTTGGCATCAAATCAGAATGAAAGGAAGCTAGGAGCTAAGCTTAGTAACCAGGAACAAATCACCTGCCACTCCGTGACAAACTGTTAGAGGTCTTCATAAAAAAAGCTTGAGTGGTGTCTGTCCATTCTAGAGCTGAATGGAATCCAGAAAAATTTGCTCTCTTGGAAATTAGAAAGAATTGAGAGGTGAATCTAGATCCTTTTTATCCCTTGGTCTCTCTTGTAAAACAATGCAAGTCACATATCACACCGAGACTGCTGAGCATTTGACTTCACTGCAGTATACCTTTCAGTTGGCTTTCTGCATACTGGACTACAGTTCTGTCACTCAAACCACCCCTGATTTCAGCAAGAATTTTTCTGGCCCTGTTCTTCCTTCTGCAGCATCAGCTGACATTGGGAAAATGAACCATGCTGAAAAGGACTATATATTAGCCTTCCTATCAATGCTATGGGGGTAGTACAAAGAGCCTGGGTTGACATCTCACAGAAAGCAGGGGTCCTCTATTAATACAGCAGCAGCTGACAAATATTTGGGGTATATAGAGACAACAAAATAAGGGAAATTAAGTCAGTACCCAGATGGTGCCTAGCAACAACTACTTACTGGATTAGGCCTTAACACACCACGAGTAAACAGATCTAGAACACTAGAATACACAAAGTCTAGAGATGGGAATTGCAAGCAAGACATCTTGCAATGCCTTTAAAAGATTAAGCCTTGCTCCTCCAGCTCAGCACCAGAAAGAATTCTACTGCTTTGCCTTCCTACAGGTAAGAAGGCATCTCCATTTTTGCTCTACAGATGCCAAATGAATGCCTCATGTGTTCGTCCCTCTCTCTTTCCAGTAGGAACAGAATTGCATCCTAGCATGGTAGGAACCCTAAGCAGAAGGGGAAAGGATCTAGCGGGACAGATGGATGAGCAGAGATGTAATTCCAGAGGAAAGCTGCTGTCATCCCATTACAGATGAGGTTAAAGGTAGAAGCAATGAAAGAGTGGGAGATATTTCACTGGGGGAAATGGAGTGGCACTGAGCTTTGAAATTGCACTGCGTGAGAATATTAATAAAAAAGTTAATGACGCAATGTGCTTTTTGCTCCACATTAATTACACTTTTACATTCCAGTTTTTAATGCATTTTGCACTAGACTTTATTTTACATTCCAGGAAGTGGAAAATATAATTGCAGCTTTAATTTCTATAGCCAAACCCTGATAAGATCACAGCTGTGAAAATCTCATAAAAAGCTTTAAATTAAGTTAAAAAAACAGTTCCCTTCCCTCCTCCTCCTGCTTCTCTTCCTGCATGGGGTGGCATCAGCAGAGATGGCAAAAGTGTTGGTCCAAGGTAGCATTGTTCCCTGGCATGGAGATCTTTTCTGAAGTCAGCACCTGTTACAAGCCCTGAACCAGTCAACACCAGGTACCACTGCTGGAGCTCACCTACTTCTGTGTATCAGTGGGACTAAACCCCCTGCCAGTGACCACTTGGGTGTGCAGGGCCGTAGCTGCAATATACATAGCATTACTGCTGTAATATACGTAGTTCTGGTTATTACCAAAGGCACAGTGCCTGTGCTGTGTGCTGGGGTGGTTCATGCACAGGCAAGACTGAAAAGATCACACTGCTGCTAAGCTGAGAACTGAGGTTCAATGAAATAATCAGTTCACAGTGACTCCTCTACAGCTAAAGACTGTGTCAAGTCCTAAGGAATCACTCCACATATGCCCCTGCCTTTGACTCTCCCTTCACTCAGAAATCCCTGTGCATCTCAGGATCCAACACAGGCATCATGCAAATCACAGCAAGTCGTTTCATTCAGGAGTGTGCAGAAGGGCCATCTCATCACTGTGCCTACAGCCCTTAGGGCAGCGAAGGCAGCACAGCCACCCCGTGTGTGCATGGCATTCTTACTGTGTTGGTGCAAAGATACACAACTCCGTATATGCTCAGAGCAGTCTGCTGGTATAGTGTATCATCACTCCCCTACCAGGAAATTGCTTTAGTTATGGAGGTAAGTATAGACCTTGCTTGCACCAGGACAAAACCGAAGGGCAAACAGACCCTCATCTATTCCTACTACCAGTCACCTACAACTTGAAAGAGTTGAGCAGCCCTTTCCATCCATTTCTCTTTGTTAATCATCCTATGGATCCTGCTCCACCATTTCAATTCTCCACATCTTCATCCCAGGACCTCCAGAACAAGCCACCGGCTTTGTCATGTATTAAATGTATCTCCTCCAATGTAATTGTAGCGGGTCCGGCTGAGCTGGTTTTCCACATAGCAGCAATGTTTTTGTGCTGGGAGCTAGAAGGGGAATTGAAAGAGGAAAAGACTGTGGTGGGTTAACCTTGGCTGAGTGCCAGGTGCCCACCAAGCCACTCTATCACCCCCCCTTTCCTTCCCCTCTCCC